>QNTS01002346.1:103366-169167 GCA_003317085.1 Hucho hucho | reverse complement strand
CCAGATAGATGTTTGTTTCTGTCGGCGCGATGCGTGGAGAAACCAGGTGGCTGTACCGACTCAGATAACGTGTCCTGAGTGAGCCATGTTTCCGTGAAGCAAAGAACGTTGCAGTCTCGGATGTCTCTCTGAAAGGCAACCCTTGATCGGATTTCGTCTACTTTGTTGTCAAGAGACTGTACATTGGCGATTAAAATACTCGGGAGAGGTGCACGATGCGCCCGTCGACGTAGCTTGACCAAAAGACCGGCGCGTTTCCCTCTTCTCCGGCGCCGCCGTTGTTTTGATTCGCCGGGTGCGATCCAGTCTATTGTCCTAGTTGGAGTAAGAAACAGAGAATCCTCTTCGGGAAAGTCGTATTCCTGGTCGTAATGTTGGTAAGTTGACGTTGCTCTTATATCCAATAGTTCCTCCCGGTTGTATGTAATAAAACTTAATATTTCCCGGGGTAACAATGTAAAAAGTAATACATAAAAAAACAAAATACTGCATGATTTCCTGAGAACGTGAAGCGAGGCTGCCATCTCTGTCGGCGCCGGAATATATACGGAAGTTTGCCAATGAACATCTGAATGATTCAGAGGACATCTGGGTGAAAGTGTTGTGGTCAGATGAGACCAAAATGGAGCTCTTTGGCATCAACTCAACTCGCCGTGTTTGGAGGAGGAGGAATGCTGTCTATGACCCCAAGAACACCATCCCCACCGTCAAACATGGAGGTGGAAACATTATGCTTTGGGGGTGTTTTTCTGCTAAGGGGACAGGACAACTTCACCGCATCAAAGGGATGATGGACGGGGCCATGTACTGTCAAATCTTGGGTGAGAACCTCCTTCCCTCAGCCAGGGCATTGAAAATGGGTCGTGGATGGGCATGACAATGACTCAAAATCACGGCCAAGGCAACAAAGGAGTGGCTCAAGAAGAAGCACATTAACTTCTTTGGGAGCAGCGCACGAGGTGACCGTTTTGGAGAGCCTGGCGTGCCCAAAGTAAAATGCCTCCCATTCAGGCCCAGAAAATAGGATATGCACATATTTAATACCATTATACTATTTATACATAAAAGTGTTCCTAAGGATACATTTAAAATTATGTTTGATTGTTCTTGGACAAGTTTATAGGTATAAGTTGAACGAGTTCTCTTCACGTTTCAATGGACGATTGGAGGCTGTATTTTCTTATCATAACGCACCAACAAAACGGAGATATATGGATATAATACATTACTTTTTCTAACAAAAGAACCATGGACTGTCTTCGTTGGACACTTGGGAAGCCCTCAGCAGAAGTTCTTCAAAAGGTAATTGATTTGTTTTCGCTGTGAAATGTGTTTTCTGTGAACCGTGGAGGCTTATGAATTTATGGTAATGGGAAAAATATGTTAGGTGCTACCCTCAAACAATCAAATGTGGTGCTTTCGCCGTAAAGCCTTTTTGAAATCTGAGAACGCTGTGATATTGCCAAGAAGCAGAGCTTTTGATGACTATGAAACACTTGTATATTGATGCATGTTTAATAATTCAACTTTTGGATTTTGAATTTGGTGCCTTGCATTTCAGCGGGTAGTGTCGGGAGGGCGCTAGCGCCCCACCACTCCGGAAGAAGTTAAGGTCCTGGAGTGGCCTAGCCAGTCTCCAGACCTTAATCCCATAGAAAATCTGTGGAGGGAGCTGAAGGTTCGAGTTGCCAAACGTCAGCCTCGAAACCTTAATGACTTGGAGAAGATCTGCAAAGAGGAGTGGGACAAAATCCCTCCTGAGATGTGTGCTAACCTGGTGGCCAACTACAAGAAACGTCTGACCTCTGTGATTGCCAACAAGGGTTTTGCCACCAAGTACTAAGTCATGTTTTGCAGAGGGGTCAAATACTTATTTCCCTCAATAAAATGCAAATCCATTTATAACATTTTTCACATGCGTTTTTCTGGATTTTGTTGTTGTTATTCTGTCTCTCACTGTTCAAATAAACTTACCATTAAAATTACAGGCTGATCATTTCTTTGTCAGTGGGCAAACGTACAAAATCAACAGGGGATCAAATACTTTTTTCCCTCACTGTATGTACTGGTCATACTGGTGTACACACACACACAGTATGATGATGAAACCAGCCTCGTCTGCTGTGATGTGACTTTTTCTATCACTCAATGAAAACACACATCTCCATGTTAGCCTCACTGTCCCTTCACAGAGGTCAGATAGGACATAGGACAAGTCTGGCAGCGTAAATGTATGGACAAGTCTAGCAGATAAAAGAAAGAGCTGAGGAGGTGCAATCACACACACAGACACACACACAGATCTGCACTGAGAGCCGTGCTGGCGTGTCTTAAAAGCAGAGAAAACACACTTCACTTCAATTTATTTCTCTCTCTGGCAATAACCCCCTTACATACCCAGAGGAGTAATTATAATTTACATTTCAGAGTCAGGGCCAGGCTACAGACTTAATTTATTATAAACTCAGTCAGCCTCTGCCTGTTTCCAGCGATATTATTGTTGAAATGCCTTAGAATGAAGATGAGAGGAGAGGAAGGAGAAGGAGAGAAAAACCTTTCCACATAAGTTTAATACATGATTTCTCTGAAGATATGACAGCTTATTATTTGTGATTATTGAGGATGGCCTAAAAGAGAGAGAGAGAGAGAGAGAGAGAGAGAGAGAGAGAGAGAGAAAAACATGGCTGATTTGTGAAGCCGGAACATTTCCATAGCAGAGGAATTTCTGATTTGCAGGGCTGCCTTTTCAGGCCCTCTCAATAGACAGGCAGATAGATTGAAAAGCTCAGGAGATGAGGCCTCTTTATTTTTTTAATGAAAGGCTGTAGAATATATTTTCCCACCCTACAACCCATCCTCCCCGACCTCCCATCCTCCCCCACCTCCCCCCACCTCCCATCCTCCCAACCTCTCCCACCTCCCATCCTCCCCCACCTCCCATCCTCCCAGCTACCAACCTCCCACACGTCCCATCCTCCCCCACCTCCCATCCTCCCATTCTCCCCCACCTCTCAACCTCCCCCACCTCCCATCCTCCCAGCTACCAAGCTGACGAGGCTCGCTCGCTCTGGGTTCAGCCTAGCCCCATTACTGTTGAAGAGGATCCACCCCCCCATCCACCTCCCCCTACCCAACAGCAGGGACTAGGGATGGGGAGGTGGGGGGGTGCATGTGGCGAGAAAGGGGGGGAGGAGGGGATGAGGGGTTGGTTATATGGCGGGGCCACAGCTTGATTGGCACCTTGTCACCGTGACGTCTTATTCCATCTCTGCTGTGGAGAAAATGAATGTCAGTGCGCTGGGCCTTATGACTCGCTGTCATCTTGGAGGCGCCTCACCTTTTATCAACACTCCAAATAACATTTCATCCCCACCGTCTGCCCGGCTGGACAATCTGGTCAGGGGACATTAAATCGGATGACTGTGAAATGTCATAAAAAAATGGAATGCTAAGAGCTTCCTCCACCTCCACCTCCTCCTCTCTTTTCCCTTTCTCTACATCTCTCTCTCTACCTCTTTCTCTCCTCTGTGTGGGTTGAGGGGCTGAGTTATGGGGGTGTATGGGGTATAGGGGCTGGTGGAGTGGAGTGGAGTGGCAGCACTTGAGGAGAGGTCAGTGTGTCCCCCTCCCCAGGTCCATTAAGATACATCAGTCCAGGTCCTTCTTGGCCATTAGCATGCATAAATCCCACCTGCTCCGCTCCCCTCCCCTCGCCTCCATACAGCTAATATAAACAATACACTACAAAGCAGCACCATTACTGGGCTGAACACTAGTAAATCAACACTTCTCTGTTGGGTGCTTAACAAGACACAAATACATAGAATGTCATGTTCACAGACTGGGACAGAAATGTGGAAACCTTATCAGAAAAAACTGAATGTAACTCAATGAACGAGAGATAATCTGTACACGGATGGGAAAAACTACGAGACATTTAAACTGAAAGAAATCAACACAAGCACTGCACACACACCTCTCCTATAAGAGAGACACATCTCACAGCTAGAGAGACACCAGTCCTCCAGCATCTCACAGCTAGAGAGACACCAGTCCTCCAGCATCTCACAACTAGAGAGACACCAGTCCTCCAGCATCTCACAGCTAGAGAGACACCAGTCCTCCAGCATCTCACAGCTAGAGAGACACCAAGTCCTCCAGCATCTCACAGCTAGAGAGACACCAAGTCCTCCAGCATCTCACAGCTAGAGAGACACCAGTCCTCCAGCATCTCACAGCTAGAGAGACACCAGTCCTCCAGCATCTCACAGCTAGAGAGACACCAGTCCTCCAGCATCTCACAGCTAGAGAGACACCAGTCCTCCAGTCCGTTCGTCATTAACAACCACAATAGACAGAATAGCATCCAAACCTATTCCAGGGGGGAATAACAGCTATAAGCCCACCCGTGTGGCTCTTCATCAAACAGACCAAAGCCTAGGGCCAGACTATAATGGAGACACACACATTACAATAAGCCATATAGGATGAGAAAAGGGACTTGGAGAAACCCGGCGTCTCCAGAGCCCGCTCTCAGGTGTGTATTATCAGTTCTCTTCAATGGAGGCAGATTAAGGGGAAGGGAAACGCCTGCATTGTAGGCTGACCTCGGAAAGCACTTTAAACGGGCTGCCACACCATTTACACAGGGACTTACCGTGGAGGGAGGAGGGTCTCGTCAGGCAGCCAGCTGAAGGCTGAAAGTCATCTGATATGACTGTGCTGCGTTAATGATGTTGGGCCGGGCCGGTGGTGAGAAGCCAGGGACAGAGGGACTTAAACTGTGTTCGTTCCTCGTCCATACGTTTTTAAGGAGCCATCATCTGTGCTTCAAAGCCAGGGCGCAATGACGATGGCAATGCATGTTACTTGAATCCCTCACCAACCCCCTTCCCTAAATAGCTTACTGGTTGGTTGGTTGATGGGGGGGTGGGAGGTGGGGGCTAGGTGGTGTGTTAGGGAGGTTGCAGTGATTAGTACTAGTGGGTGTTTTGTACGGCCGTCTGCTAGACAGCTGATTCCAAACTGATGATATCAGGGAATACATTCGCCCGAGCAATGCTTCACACGCACACATCTTCATGAACACATGCACAGACACACTGAGACACACCCACAGATGTGCACGCACAGGGGCGTGCGCACACACACACTCGGACTAATTTGCTTTGGGTATTGTACAGCATTAGTACCAGCACTTTCTGTTGTCTGTGTGTCTTGATAAGGTACATCTTTATTAAATTCTCTCATTAAAGAGCATCAGTCAGGAGAAAAGGAATATGCTAATAAGACAGTCCTCTTCAAACCAAACCACACTGTCCACCGCCAACTGCAGAGACAGAGATTAGAACCTACACTGAAAGACAGAGAGCAGAACCTACACAGAGAGATAAAGAGCAGAACCTACACAGAGAGATGAAGAGCAGAACCTACACAGAGAGACGACGAGCAGAACCTACACAGAGAGACGACGAGCAGAACCTACACAGAGAGACAAAGAGCAGAACCTACACAGAGAGACAGAGAGCAGAACCTACACAGAGAGACAAAGAGCAGAACCTACACAGAAAGACGAAAAGCAGAACCTAAAAAGAGAGACGAAGAGCAGAACCTACACAGAGAGACGAAGAGCAGAACCTACACAGAGAGACGAAGAGCAGAACCTACACAGGGAGAGGAAGAGCAGTGCCTACACAGAGAGACAGAGAGCAAAACCTACACAGAGAGACGAAGAGCAAAACCTACACAGAGAGATGAAGAGCAGAACCTACACAGAGAGATGAAGAGCAGATTCTACACAGAGAGATGAAGAGCAGATTCCACACAGAGAGACAGAGCAGAACCTACACAGAGAGACGTAGAGCAGAACGTACACAGAGAGCAGAAACCTACACAGAGAGACAGAGAGCAGAACCTACACAGAGAGCAGAACATACACAGAGAGACAGAGAGCAGAACCTACACAGAGAGACAGAGAGCAGAACCTACACAGAGAGACAGAGAGCAAGCATGAAAACGAGGGAGAGAAAAGATGGGGGAAAATATCTCTTGTTTAACGCGCAGAAAAACGAGAGCTGGAGTTGTAAAAGGTGAAATAGCTTTTTCGTTTCATTTTGCACGCCTACCCCTGCCAGCAAACCCTCACCCCTTACTTCTTGCTATTACTATTACACACACACACACACTCTCCCTTCCCTAGCTCAAAGTGAGTGAAGGAAGAGAGGCACGCCCGCCATCTGTCTAGGTCCTAGAGCTCCCCCCTTTGAGCGTAGGATGCCACTGCAGCGCGGGAAGAGCTCTTGTGGCCAGCCAATGAGCTGCTAGCGTTGTATGTAGGTCACGCGTCCGTGGTTGGCCTGTGGAGCGCTCTCCACTGGAGCTCACCCAGATCAACCACACAACCCAGCAGGACTCTACACTTAAATTAGAGCACAGTTTACACACAAACACACACACACACACAGACACAAACAGACACACACACAGACACAAACAGATACACACACAAACACACAATCAAACTCCTACATACAAACAAATGAAGTAGGTTGCTAGAGTATGGTGAAATTACAGAGATACAAATGACACACACAGCACTGTAGGAGTATTCAATCCCTGTCTTAATGAAGGAGCACAGCATTGGAACAACACTCCTCCAGGACACAATATGCATTATCAGAGAGTTAAGCATCTTCCACCAGATGACATACTGTTGATATGTGACGAGTGTCCCCCATCAGGCCTGTCAGAGAGTGAGCTGCAGGGCCCCGTGTGAGTGTTTGTGTATGTGTGTCTTTGTGCTGGGCTGATGGCTGAGTGACAGCCAGTGAAGGGTTAACAGCATTAAAACAAAGGAACAGGCGGAGTGTATTGTGCTGTGGCGGGAGGGCCTCAGGAGGACAGGGAGCCTAGGACTCCTCAGAGAGA
Organism: Hucho hucho; assembly: GCA_003317085.1. Taxonomy (NCBI): domain Eukaryota; kingdom Metazoa; phylum Chordata; class Actinopteri; order Salmoniformes; family Salmonidae; genus Hucho; species Hucho hucho. Next base: position 162,240 of record QNTS01002346.1, on the reverse strand, counting down.
CACCATGCTTTTTACAGCAAACACACTGAGGTCCTACTGACGGGTTCATTAACATACACACACACTCACACACTAGCACACTCCACAGAGACTTTTACATTTTCACAAATATAAATATTCACACCCACTCACATTATGGTATAAAACCCTAATACGCTAGAAACCAAGGTCCTCTCAGTGGAGAGAGAAGAGGGATTCACAGCAGCTTCAGTTTCAATAGAATCTGTCGGGCTGTCTTCTCAACCTATCAACCGCCTCTTTTTCTCCACTTCTCTCTACCTCAGCCTGTCTTCTTCTCTCCCCTCCCCTCTTTCAGCAGTAGTTAGCAGGTCAAAGCCATTTTGATGGAAAGGTTGGGGCAGTATGAGGCTTGGTAGGAAGACTCCAATCACCTAAGTCATAGACTGTTCTCTCTGCTACCGCACGGCATGCGGTACCGGAGCGCTAAGTCTAGGACCAAAAGGCTTCTTAACAGCTTCTACCCCAAGCCATAAGACTGTAGAAAAATGTATCAAATGGCCACCCGGACTATTTACATTGACATCCCCCCTTTGTTTTTACACTGCTGCAACTCGCTGTTCATTATCTATGCATAGTCACTTTACCCCTACCTACATGTACACATCACTTTGACTTACCTGCACCCCCACATATTGACTGTACCGGTACCCCCTGTATATAGGTTAAGGGCTTGCAAGTAAGCATTTCACGTTAAGGTCTACACCTGTTGTATTAGACGCATGTGACAAATAACATTTGATTTGGTAAAGCAGGACAGACATGTACACAGTGTAGAGTGAAGTTGATCTTGGGTCAGTTTTGCATTTCCCCCACTAATGGTTAAGGTTAGTATTGGAGGAGGGGAAGCTGATCCTAGATCTGTACTTACTGGAAACTTCACCTCGGAGCCATTTAGAACACGGACAGTTGAAAAAAACAGGGCCTGGAGAGTGTTGTTTCTCTAAACGATCCATTTATCAGTATTGATTGGCTTATGAATCTACTGGTTGGAAATGTGATCTAATGAAAAACAAGTTCACATTGCTGTACTTACAAGTCCGTGACATAATGCTGCAGCGTCATGTATCCACAAGAGGGAGCCGGAGATACCTAGAGCCTGGTAGCTGCTGTTAAGGTCACATAGACTGTGTTTAGACAGGCAGCCCAATTCTGATTGGTCTTTCGACTAATCAGATCTAAAAAAAGATCTGATATGAAAAGATCTGATGTGATTGGTCAAAAGACCAATTAGTGGAAAAATATCAGAATTGGGCTGCCTGTGTAAACCCAGCCCTAGTGACGCAGACACGCATGCACAGAAACACACACACAAACTAACTCACATATCTCTGTAGTATCTGGTGTCTCTCGTGTGGGTCGTCCAGGATATTGACCGACAGGTCCGAGATGGACACTGCTGCTGCCCCCGTGAGTGTGACCAGCAGCACCAGCATGCCCTCGCCCTCCTCTAGCGGCAGGTCCAACTTATGAGTGTGCTCTTTACTGAGCGGTGACAGGTCTATCGAACATCTGAAACACACACACACACTCATTTGGAATTTGAGATGTACAGGTCTATGTAGACTAACATTGAGAGGGAAAAACAAAACCACGAGAGTGAGATGTGGGTAAAAGCAGGAGAAAGAGGGGACGAGAAAGAGTGAGGTAGAAAAGACAAGAGAGATAGAAGAGATGGGGAGAGAGAGAGGCAGAGATGGGGAGAGAGCGAGGCAGAGATGGGAAGAGAGAGGGGCAGAGATGGGGAGAGAGAAAGGCAGAGATGGGGAGAGAGAGAGGCAGAGATGGGGAGAGAGAGAGGCAGAGATGGGGAGAGAGAGAAGCAGAGATGGGGAGAGAGAGAGATAGAGAGAGAGATCCAACTGTTTACTGGTGGTAACAATAGCAACATGGCCACTGAGGCAGCGCTGGCAGCACCAGCAGCAGCAAAGACTGAGAGACTCCCCCCCCCCTTTTTTGAATTTCCAGCAGAAATCAAATTTAGAGACGGGAATAATCAATTTTAAACACAGACTTCCCTACCCTAAGGAAGCTAGCGGAAAACAAAAAGACAAGGACAGCACCCCAACCTCTCCCCAGGCATCCCAACAGAAGTAGCCCAGGCCCAGACCTACACCCACACAACAGGTATATCCTTCCACCTGCCTGCCTACAACCACCAGAGCCAAGACCACACTATCACAGCCTGCTGAGAGACAGACTGGCTCTGTTAGAGGTATGGGTTACTGAGCTAAAGCAGCAGCCCCTCAGCTACACCACCTCCAGCCCAGACACAGAGGACCAGATCAACCACTGCAGGACCCAGCTGAAGAACTCTGTCCAGGAGCTGCGAGAGAGCCTTACCACAGCACTTGAGGAGGTAAAGGCCACCATGAGGAGAGAGCTAGTGAAGGTAAAGGAGGAGATGGCAAAGGAGTTGTCTGTCATCAAGAGGGTGCTGCAGCACAGAGAACAGACAGTAGAGACTCCTAGAGAGAAGCTGCAGCCGCACACCACCCCTAACACCCCCACTGACCCACCTTTACCCACAACCCCCAATCAACAAGGAGGCTCACATGGGGCCCCTATTATAGAGAGAAGCTCTCTGGCTCCCCCTGACACACCCCTAAACACCCCATGCCACACTGGAGAGAGGACCACCCAGAGACCCCGACCAGACCACTGCACCACCAAGGAGCCCCAGGCCCCCTCAAAGCCCCACCAGACCCAACCCACCCCACAGGTCCCACCCACCACCAGAGCATCACCACTTCCGTCGGCTTAGCCAGACTGAACAGGGCCCAGCCTAATACCCTGCACCAGACCACCACCTCTACCAGACCAGAGAGGAAGTCCCTGGCCCAGACCTGGCCCCACTCCACTCCCTAGGGCCCAACAGCAGGACCACCGCAGCTACGCGGAGGTCGTCAGAGGACAAGAGATCCCTGTAGGATTGAGAGAGATTATACAGCTTCTCCAATACATCTGCACTAAACTGCACTAAACTAAACACGCACACACACACTGACGCCTGCGTGCACACACAAACACACACACACCTATTGTACTAAAAGTTTACTTGTTGAATGAATAGGAATATATATACAGTTGAAGTTTACATACACTTAGGTTGGAGTAATTATAACTCCTTTTTCAACCACTCCACAAATTTCTTGTTAACAAACTATAGTTTTGGCAAGTCGGTTAGGACATCTGCTTTGTGCATGACACAAGTAATCTTCCCCAATTTTTTTTTACAGACAGATTATTTCACTGTATCACAATTCCAGTGGGTCAGAAGTTTACATACACTAAATTGACTGTGCCTTTAAACATCTTGGAAATTTCCAGAAAATGATGTCATGGCTTTAGAAGCTTCTGATAGGCTAAATTACATCATTTGAGTAAATTGGAGGTGTATCTGTGGATGTATTTCAAGGCCTACCTTAAAACTCAGTGCCTCTTTCTTGACGTCATAGGAAAATCAAAAGAAATCAGCCAAGACCCCAGAAAAGAAATTGTAGACCTCCACACGTCTGGTTCATATTTGGGAGCAATTTCCAAACGCCTGAAGGTACCACGTTCATCTGTACAAACAATAGTACGCAAGGATAAACACCATGGGACCACACAGCTGTCACACTGTTCAGGAAGGAGACGCGTTCGGTCTCCTAGAGATGAACGAACTTTGGTGCGAAAAGTGCAATTCAATCCCAGAATAACAGCAAAGAACCTTGTGAAGATGCTGGAGGAAACAGGTACAAAAGTATCTATATCCACAGTAAAACGAGTCCTATTTTCGACATAACCTGAAAGGCCGCTCAGCAAGGAAGAAGCCACTGCTCCAAAACCACCAGAAAAAAGCCAGACTACGTTTTGCAACTGCACATGGGGACAAAGATTGAACTTTTTGGAGAAATGTTCTCTGGTCTGATGAAACAAAAATAGAATTGTTTGGCCATAATGACCATCGTTACGTTTGGAGGAAAAAGGGGGAGGCTTGCAAGCCAAAGAACACCATCCCAACTGTGGAACATGGGGGTGGCAGCATCATGTTTGGGGGTGCTTTGCTGCAGGAGGGACAACAACCACCCGAGCCACTGCCTGTTCACCCCACTATCATCCAGAAGGAGAGGTCAGTACAGGTGCATCAAAGCTGGGACCGAGAGACTGAAAAACAGCTTCTATCTCAAGGCCATCAGACTGTTAAACAGCCACCACTAACATTGAGTGGCTGCTGCCAACATACTGACTTAAATCTCTAGCCACTTTAAAAATTATAATTGGATGAAATAAATGTATCACTAGCCACTTTAAACGATGCCATTTATATAATGTTTACATATCCTACATTACTCATCTCATACAGTGAGGGAAAAAAGTATTTGAACCCCTGCTGATTTTGTACGTTTGCCCACTGACAAAGAAATGATCAGTCTATAATTTTAATGGTAGGTTTATTTGAACAGTGAGAGACAGAATAACAACAAAAAAATCCAGAAAAACGCATGTGAAAAATTTTATAAATTGATTTGCATTTTAATGAGGGAAATAAGTATTTGACACCTATGCAAATCATGACTTGGTGGCAAAACCCTTGTTGGCAATCACAGAGGTCAGAAGTTTCTTGTAGTTGGCCACCAGGTTGGCACACATCTCAGGAGGGATTTTGTCCCACTCCTCTTTGCAGATCTTCTCCAAGTCATTAAGGTTTCGAGGCTGTCGTTTGGCAACTCGAACCTTCAGCTCCCTCCACAGATTTTCTATGGGATTAAGGTCTGGAGACTGGCTAGGCCACTCCAGGACCTTAATGTGCTTCTTCTTGAGCCACTCCTTCGTTGCCTTGGCCGTGTGTTTTGGGTCATTGTCATGCTGGAATACCCATCCACGACCCATTTTCAATGCCCTGGCTGAGGGAAGGAGGTTCTCACCCAAGATTTGACGGTACATGGCCCCGTCCATCGTCCCTTTGATGCGGTGAAGTTGTCCTGTCCCCTTAGCAGAAAAACACCCCCAAAGCACAATGTTTCCACCTCCATGTTTGACGGTGGGGATGGTGTTCTTGGGGTCATAGGCAACATTCCTCCTCCTCCAAACACGGCGAGTTGAGTTGATGCCAAAGAGCTCCATTTTGGTCTCATCTGACCACAACACTTTCACCCAGTTGTCCTCTGAATCATTCAGATGTTCATTAAAAAACTTCAGACAGGCATATGTGCTTTCTTGAGCAGGGGGACCTTGCGGGTCATTGACAAGATCATCCCGTGTAGTTCTGGGCTGATTCCTCACCGTTCTCATGATCATTGCAACTCCACGAGGTGAGATCTTGCATGGAGGCCCAGGCTGAGGGAGATTGACAGTTCTTTTGTGTTTCTTCCATTTGCGAATAATCGCACCAACTGTTGTCACCTTCTCACCAAGCTGCTTGGCGATGGTCTTGTAGCCCATTCCAGCCTTGTGTAGGTCTACAATCCTTGGAGAGCTCTTTGGTCTTGGCCATGGTGGAGAGTTTGGAATCTGATTGATTGATTGCTTCTGTGCACAGGTGTCTTTTATACAGGTAACAAGCTGAGATTAGGAGCACTCCCTTTAAGAGTGTGCACCTAATCTCAGTTCGTTACCTGTATAAAAGACACCTGGGAGCCAGAAATCTTTCTGATTGAGAGGGGTTCAAATACTTATTTCCCTCAGTAAAATGCAAATCAATTTCTAACTTTTTTCACATGCGTTTTTCTGCATTTTTTTGTTGTTATTCTGTCTCTCACTGTTCAAATAAACCTACCATTAAAATTATAGACTGATCATTTCTTTGTCAGTGGGCAAACGTACAAAATCAGCAGGGGATCAAATACTTTTTTCCCTCACAGTATGTATATACTGTACTCCATACCACCTACTGCATCTTGCCTACGCTGGTCAGCCATCGCTCATCCATATATTTATATGTACATAATCGTATTCATTTCTTTACTCTTGTAGTTGTTGTGAATTTGTTCGATTACTTGTTAGATACTACTGCATGGTTGGAACTAGAAGCACAAGCATTTCGCTACACTCGCATTAACATCTGCTAACCATGTGGATGTGACAAATAAAATTTGATTTGAACTTCACAAAATAGATGGCATCATGAGGAAGTAAAATTATGTGGATATATTGAAGCAACATCTCTAGACATCAGTCAGGAAGTTAAAGCTTGGTCGCAAATGGGTCTTCCAAATGGACAATGACCCCAAGCATACTTCCAAAGTTGTGGAAAAATGGCTTAAGGACAACAAAGTCAAGGTATTGGAGTGGCCATCACAAAGCCCTGACCTCAATCCCATAGAATTATTTTCGGCAGAACTGAAAAAGTGTGTGTGAGCAAGGAGGCCTACAAACCTGACTTAGTTACACCAGCTCTGTCAGGAGGAATGGCCAACTTATTGTGGTAAGGAATGGCCAACTTATTCTGGGAAGCTTTCGGGTAGTGGAAGGCTACCCGAAACATTTGACCCAAGTTAAACAATTTAAAAGGCAATGCTACCAAATACTAATTGAGTGTATATAAACTTCTGACCCACTGGGAATGTGTTGAAAGAAATAAAAGCTGAAATAAATAATTCTCTCTACTATTATTCTGACATTTCACATTCTTAAAATAAAGTGGTGATCCTAACTGACCTAAAACAGGGAATTTTTACTAGGATTAAATGTCAGGAATTGTGAAAAACTGAGTTTAAATGTATTTGGCTAAGGTGTATGTAAACTTCCGACTTCAACTGTATACTTATACAGTACCGTTCAAAAGTTTAGGGTCACTTCCAGTCTCAACGTCAACAGTGAAGAGGCGACTCCGGGATGCTGGCCTTTTAGGCAGAGTTCCTCTGTCCAGTGTCTGTGTTCTTTTGCCCATCTTAATCTTTTATTTGTATTGGCCAGTCTGAGATATGGCTTTTTCTTTGCAACTCTGCCTAGAAGGCCAGCATCCCGGAGTCGCCTCTTCACTGTTGACGTTGAGACCGAACTACAAAATCTAATTGATCCCCTCAAAATTGGTAAATATCAAATTTGGTTAAAACTGAACAAATAACCTTGTACTGGCAGAAAAAGATGTGTTCCTTTGCACATTATATATCCCTCAGAATCCCCATATTACTCACAGGAGATCTTCCCCACCCTTGAGGAAGAGACGTGCCATTTCCAGGCCCAGGGAAATGTGCTCATCTGTGGGGACACAAATGCGCGCACAGGAACACTACCTGATTTAACGACCACAAGAGGGGACAGCTTTATCACAGGCCATACTGTTTCTAACTGTCTTAATCTCCCCCATAGAAACAACAGTGACAGCACCATCAACAAAAAGTAGGTTATGGGGGGACTCTTTGGGGAGATTCACCTATTGCTCACCTCTTGGCCACAGCACAATAGACTATATGATTACAGGCGTTGACCCTTTCTCTCTCAGCTAATTCAAGGTCAAGCCACTAACACCTCTGTCTGATCACAGCCAAATTACGCTGTTCCTCAAAAGAACAGACATGGAAACAACCACACATTCACAGCTCAGTAAGCTGTACAACATCAGAAATTCATACAGATGGGCCCAAAACAGCACAGAAGAATACCAGAAAGAAAACGGTAACCAAAATATCCAAACACTCTTAGATAATTTCTGGATACCACATTCACTCACAGTAAAGAATGCATCAATCTAGCAGTAAAAAACATAAACTATATATTCTGGCAAACGGCAAAAGAAGCACAACTGAAATTGATAAAAAATAAAACAAAAAAGACCACATATGACAACTGGTTTGATGCAGATTGTAAAATTTTAAGAAAGAAAACTTAGAACACTATCCAACCAAAAGCACAGAGATCCAAATAATGGTGAATTACAACCTCATTACTGTGAGACTTTAAAACTCTATTAACCTACACTCAGAACTCAAAAATCACAGTACAACAGAAAGCAGCTGATACTAATTGAGGAGTCCATAAACAACTTCTGTCAAAATTGGAAAAAACTAAAAAAATGTAAACAAGAGGAATAAGCGATACAAAATGGTGACATATGGACAACCCATTTTAAAACACTATAACTGTCACGATCGTCTACAGAATTGGACCAAGGCGCAGCGTGATTGTAGTTCCACATCTTTTAATAATCAGTGAAATGTACAAAACAAGAACTAACTGATCGTAACAACGAGTGCAGCGCACAGGCACAAACACTAAACAAAACATTCAATAACCCACAAAACACAGGTGGGGAGAGAACAAACTAAATAGGATTCCCAATTAGAGGCAACAACTAACAGCTGCCTCTAATTGGGAACCAAACCAAAACCAACATAATGAACGCTAAACACCCCTGGTCACGTCCTGGCCCAAAACCCCATAGAAAACCCAGAGGGCTCTCTATGGCCAGGACGTGACAATAACATTGTTTAAATTGACACAAACGCAGAACATTGGCAAATTCATGAGAAGATGAATGAATTAGAAAAAGCTATAAAGGACAATCAAAATCCATTGGACACCCCAATTACTGACCAGGAGCTCTCTAAGAAACTTCAGGCCCTCAAATTTAAAAAAAGGCATGCAGACCTGATGGCATCCTAAATGAGATGCTAAAAATCACTAGTGCAAAATGTAAATTGGCTATATTAAAACTGTTTAATTTGATCCTGACATCTGGAATCAAGGACCCCAATCTTTAAGAACAGAGACAAATTTGACCCTAACAATTACAGAGGCATTTGTGTGAACAGTAACCTGGGGAATGTTTTCTGTAGCATTATAAATGTAAGAGTTTTAAACTTCCTTAATAAGCTGTCCTGAGTAAAAACTAAATAAAAATGTTACCAAAACATCACACGACCGATCATATTTACACCCTACACACCCTGATAGAAAAACATGTCCACCAAAATAATACCAATATGTACGCTTTCTTTATTGACTTCCAAAAAGCATTTGATTCTAGTTGGCATACAGGACCGTTCTACAAAGTTATTGAAAGTGGTGTAGGGGGTAAAACATATGACATAATTAAATCAATGTATACTGGCAATATGTGCAGCATCAAAATTGGCAAGAAAATAACAGAATTCTTTAACCAGGGGCAGGACCTTCACCAGGGTTGCAATCTGAGCCCTGCACTCTTCAATATTTACATCAACAAATTGGCCACTATTCTAGATTAATCCTCAACCCCTGGTGTTAGTCTACACAATTCATAGGTTAAATGCCTACTCTTTGCAGATGACCTATGCCTGCTGTCACCCACAGCACATGGCCTACAGCAGAACCTGGACCTGCTAGAGCAGTACTTCCAGACCTTGGCCTTGGCAGTAAACCTCAAAAAGACTAAAATAATGATTTTCCAGAGAAGATCCAGATCTCAGGGAATTAGACCGAAGTTCTCAATTGGTACAAAATATAAAGAGTACTGCACACACTACAATCAACTGGGCACCTTAATGAGGCAGTGAATGAACTGAGAGACAAAGCACGCAGGGCATTCAACGCCATTAAAAAACAAATTCAAATTGAAATACATATTAAATTTTGGCTAAAACTAATTGAATGTGTCATTGAACCAATTGCACTTCATGGCAGTGAGGTGTGGGGTCCACTTGCAAAACAAGATTTCACCAAATTGGACAACACACCATTGAAACCTTGCATGAAACCCTGTAAGAATCTCCAAAACTACATTGCTTATTGGGAAACACAAGCACAAAGCAAAATGCAGTGCTATCTGGCCCTAAATCGACAGTACACCGTGGCTAACTATTTGGCCATGGTTACTGATCAAAACCGTAGAAAAACCTGGACAAAGTACAGGCTCAGTGAGCACAGCCTTGCCATTAAAAAGGGTAGACACAGGAAAACCTGGCTCCCTGTAGAGGAAAGTCTCTCTCTCTCTCTCCCCATTTCCCTCTCCATCTCTCTCTTTCCATCTCTCTCTCCCCCTCTCTCCATCTCTCTGTCAGTCCAGTGTCATGTCAGTAAGTCGTGCAGGCTCAGTGAGCACAGCCTTGCCATTAAAAAGGGTAGACACAGGAAAACCTGGCTCCCTGTAGAGGAAAGTCTCTCTCTCTCTCTCTCTCTCTCTATCAGTCCAGTGTCATGTCAGTAAGTCGTGCAATAGGTAGCAGGCAGGCTCATCGGGTTGTGCTTGTGTGTGTGTGTGTTAATGTACCTGTCAGTAGGACCTCAGTGGGCCTGGAACAGATTGGTATTTAAGGAGGGGAACAGCCAATTACAATAGACACTAGCTCCCCAGGAAAAGGACAATACCAGCTCCTCCAATCTCCTCTCTGAGCTATTAGCTTCCTGTCTTTCAGACTTAGTAGGGACTTGTCAGACACACACACGGACGGACACAAACACACATGTAGCGGATGAAAGTCAGGCTAACGGTCCTGTGATGACTGCGACCTCAAAGTCAGTGTCACCTTCAGCCCAAGAGGGAATCTCACGTCAACTAAACGCACACACACACGGCAGACCCTTAGAGCATACTAACAGAGACAAGAAGGAAACTATTGGTGCACTGTGCATGCAAGTGTATGTGTGTGTGTATAGGTCTGTGTGTGTGTGTGTGTGTGTTAAAAGCCCACCTGCCCATGAAGTCATCCTTCTTGCCTGCGTCTTTGTCCCAGACGGTGATGTCGATGAAGCCCCCCTGCTCCTCATACAGATGGAAGTCAAACTGCTCTCTCCACTGGGGGTTCAGAGTCTTGGGTATCGTCTGTGGAAGGAGCACACAAATGGATGTGTGTGTGTGTGAGTGTCAGTGTTTCCCCTTACCATTGTTCAAGTTCAAGTTTTATTTGTCACATGCACAAGTACAGTGAAATGCGTAACATGTCTTATTTCTTTGTATTTGTGTGTATCTAAAACAAATACCACGAATGTTAGCAACTGATATGATTCCCTGAAAACACAGCTTCTTAGCTTTTCCTTAGGGTGCTTTTTAGTTGTTCAGTTTGTGTCATTTTCTTCTGAAGCTAAGCAGGGTTGGTCCTGGTCAGTCCCTGGATGGGAGACCAGATGTTGCTGGAAGTGGTGTTTGAGGGCCAGTAGGAGGCACTCTTTCCTCAGGTCTAAAAAAAAATATCCCAATACCCCAGGGCAGTGATTGGGGACATTGCCCTGTGTAGGGTGCTGTCTTTCGGGTGGGACGTTTAACAGGTGTCCTGACTCTCTGAGGTCATTAAAGATCTCCTGGCACTTATGGTAAGAGTAGGGGTGTTAACCCCGGTGTCCTGGCTAAATTACCATGCTGTCCCTCATACCATCACAGTCACCTAATCATCCCCAGCTTATAATTGGCTCATTCATCCCCCTCCTCTCCCCTGTAACTATTCCCCAGGTTGTTGCTGTAAATGAGAATGTGTTCTCAGTCAACTTACCTGGTAAAATAAAGGTTAAAAATAAATATTTAGTTTTTTATCTTATGTTTGTTGTGTAGTAAATATTTTAGCTTTAATTTTCATCGTTTTTTCTTGTAAAGGACATTGTGTTGCATTCCATGTCTGAAATGTGCTGTATAAATAAAGCTTGATCTGACGCTAAAGTCTGCTGACTTTGATTGATTGATAGCTAAGAATTGTAAAGGAAATGGGTTGGTCGGTACAGCATGATAAGGCTGGTGGAGGTACCTTGCTCTTGTATTTCTGATGGCCCAGTCTGAACTTGACGTAGGGGTCACTGAAGCCGTTGGCGTCCATAGGCTGGAGGTCACGAGCCTCGATCAGACTGATGCTCACTATACCTCTCCACAGCTGAGCTTTCCTGTGGACATCTGACAACCGCATACTCAAATGCTGCTGCTAATAAAACACACAGACATACACAGACACACACGCAAGCATATGAACAGAAACAGAGAAATGCTCAATAGGATTCCAACTTCTGAGTCGTGACAATCAATCACAGTACTCTACCTGCAGACACACAGCAATACAAACACAGGACAGACATGGAGACCATACAAAGAGATGTAGGCAAAGGAACAAACACACAGTCAAACACAGAACATGTGAGCAGTCAGCTCCTGGTTCAAAGCTTGTCCAACATGCTGTGGATCAGCCTCAATTCGTCAGGGCATGGACTCTACAAGGTGTCAAAAGTGTTCCACAGGGATGCTGGCCCATGTTGACTCCAATGCTTCTCACAGTTGTGTCAAGTTGGCTGGATGTCCTTTGGGTGGTACACCATTCTTGATACACACGGGAAACTGTTGAGCGTGAAAAACCCAGCAGCCAGCGTTGCAGTGCTTCAAACCGGTGCGCCTGGCACCTACTACCATATCCTGTTCAAAGGCAGTTAAATCTTTTGTCTTGCACATTCACCCTCTGAGTCCCACAGATACACAATCTATGTTTTTATTTGTCTCAAGGCTTAAAAATCCTTCTTTAACCTGTCTCCTCCCCTTCATCTACACTGATTGAAGTGGATTTAACAAGTGACATGAATACAGGATCATAGCTTTCACCTGGATGTCAGGGAAAATGCAGGTGTCCTTTTTTGTATACTCAGTGTAGATACCTGATCTGGGTTCAGATCCCACCAATGACCCTTGAACTGTCAATTCTACAGGCTTATGTCCCAGGCTAAGGCTACACAGTCACTCATATACTAACAATGGACGTCTCTGGCCTTTCACCTGGGCCTGTAAGGATGTACAACTGAAGTCGGAAGTTTACATACACTTAGGTTGGTGTCATTAAAACCCGTTTTTCAACCACTCCACACATTTCTGGTTAACAAACTATAGTTTTGGCAAGTCGGTTAAGACATCTACTTTGTGCATGGCACAAGTAATTTTTCCAACAATTGTTTACAGACAGATTATTTCACTTATCATTCAAAGTATCACAATTCCAGTGGGTCAGAAGTTTACATATACTAAGTTGACTGTGCCTTTAAACAGCTTGAAACATTTCAGAAAATTATGTAATGGCTTTAAGAAGCTTCTGATAGGCTAATTGGCATAATTTGAGTCAATTGGAGGTGTACCTGTGGATGTATTTAAAGGCCTACCTTCAAACTCAGTGCCTCTTTGCTTGACATCATGGGAAAATCAAAAGAAATCAGCCAGGACCTCAGAAAACAATTTGTAGACCTCCACAAGTCTGGTTCATCCTTGGGAGCAATTTCCAAATGCCTGAAGGTACCACGTTCATCTGTACAAACAAGAGTACGCAAGTATAAACACCATGGGACCACGCAGCTGTCATACCGCTCAGGAAGGAGGTGTGTTCTGTCTCCTAGAGATGAACGTACTTTGGTGCGAAAAGTGCAAATCAATCCCAGAACAACAGCAAAGGACCTTGTGAAGATGCTGGACGAAACAGGTACAAAAGTATCTATATTCACAGTAAATCGAGTTCTATTTCGACATAACCTGAAAGGCCGCTCAGCAAGGAAGAAGCTACTGCTCCAAAACTGCCATAAAAAAGCCAGACTACGGTTTGCAACTGTACATGGGTACAAAGATCGTACTTTTTAGACAAATGTCCTCTGGTCTGATGAAACAAAAATAGAACTGTTTGGCCATAATGACCATCGTTATGTTTGGAGGAAAAAGGGGGAAGCTTGCAAGCCGAAGAACACCATCCCAACCGTGAAGCACGGGGGTGGCAGCATCATGTTGTGGGGGTGCTTTGCTGCAGGAGGGACTGGTGCACTTCACAAAATAGATGGCATCATGAGGAAGGACAATTATGTGGATATATTGATTTAACATCTGAAGACATCAGTCAGGAAGTTAAAGCTTGGATGCAAATGGGTGTTCCAAATGGACAATGACCCCAAGCATACTTCCAAAGTTGTGGAAAAATGGGTTAAGGACAACAAAGTCAAGGTATTGGAGTGGCCATCACAAAGCCCTGACCTCAATCCTATAGAACATTTGTGGGCAGAACTGAAAAAGCGTGTGCGAGCAAGGATCCTTCAAACCTGACTCAGTTACACCAACTCTGTCAGGAGGAATGGGCTAACATTCACCCAACTTATTGTGGGAAGCTTGTGGAAGGCTACCCGAAACACTTGACCCAAGTAAAAAAATGTAAAGGCAATGCTACCAAATTCTAATTGTAAACTTCGGACCCACAGGGAATGTGATGAAAGAAATAAAAGCTGAAAGAAATAAAAGCTGAAATAAATCATTCTCTCTACTATTATTCTGACATTTCACATTCTTAAAATAAAGTGGTGATCCTAACTGACCTAAGACAGGGATTTTTTACTAGGATTAAATGTCAGGAATTGTGAAAAACTGAGTTTAAATGTATTTGGCTAAGGTGTATGTAAACTTCCGACTTCAAATGTATGTAGTGTCTCAGAGAAGGAGTGCTGATCTAGGATCTGTTTAAGATTCATTATGGACAGGGGGGAACTGATCCTAGATCAGCACTCCTACTCTGAGATGCTTTATGAATAGAGGCCCTGGCCTATAAATTCGTGAGTCAGAGCAGTAGAATATACAGAGCCTTCAGAAAATATTCACACCCCTTGACATTTTCCACATTGTTGCGTTCCAGCCTGAATTTAAAATGGATAAAATGTAGATTTTGTGTCACTGGCCTATACACAATACCCCATATTGTAATGTCAAAGTGGAATTAGGTTTTTAAAAATGTCTACACAAAGCTGAAATGTCTTGAGTCAATAAGTATTCAACCTGTTTGTTATGGAAAGTCTAAATAAGTTCAAGAGAAAACATTTGCTTAACAATTCACATAAATCGCATGGACATGATTTTTGAATGACTACCTAATCTCTGTGTCGAGCAGTGAATTTCAAACACAGATTGAAAAACAAAGTCCAGGGAGGTTTTCCAATGCCTCTCAAAGAAGGGCACCTATTTGTTAAGCATGGTGAAGTTATTAATTACACTTTGGATGGGTGTATCAATAAACCCAGTCACTACAAAGACACAAGTGTCCTTCCTAACTCAGTTGCCGGAGAGGAAGGAAACTGCTCAGGGATATCACCATGAGGACAATGGTGACTTTAAAACAGTTACAGAGTTTAATGGCTGTGACAGGAGAAAACTGAGGATGGATCAACATCATTGTACAGTCGCGGCCAAAAGTTTTGAGAATGACACAAATATTAATTTTCAGAAAGTCTGCTGCCTCTGTTTGTATGATGGAAATGCATATACTCCAGAATGTCATGTAGAGTGTTGACGAGGACAAGGCTGGAGATCACTCTGTCATGCTGATTGAGTTCGAATAACAGACTGGAAGCTTCAAAAGGAGGGTGGTACTTGGAATCATTGTTCCTCCTCGGTCAACCTTGGTTACCTGCAAGCAAACACATGCCGTCATCATTGCTTTGCACAAAAAGGGCTTCACAGGCAAGGGTATTGCTGCCTGTAAGATTGCACCTAAATCAACCATTTATCGGATCATCAAGAACTTCAAGGAGATCGGTTCAATTGTTGTGAAGAAGGCTTCAGAGCGCCCAAGAAAGTCCAGCAAGCGCCAGGACCGTCTCCTAAAGTTGATTCAGCTGCAGGATCGGGGCACCACCAGTACAGAGCTTGCTCAGGAATGGCAGCAGGCAGGTGTGAGTGCATCTGCACGCACAGTGAGGCAAAGACTTTTGGAGGATGGCCTGGTGTCAAGAAGGGCAGCAAAGAAGCCACTTCTCTCCAGGAAAAACATCAGGGACAGACTGATATTCTGCAAAAGGTACAGGGATTGGACTGCTGAGGACTGGGGTAAAGTCATTTTGTCTGATGAATCCCCTTTCCGATTGTTTGGGGCATCCTGAAAAAAGCTCGTCCGGAGAAGACAAGGTGAGCGCTACCATTAGTCCTGTGTCATGCCAACTGTAAAGCATCCTGAGACCATTCATGTGTGGGGTTGCTTCTCAGCCAAGGGAGTGGGCTCACTCACAATTTTGCCTAAGAACACAGCCATGAATAAAGAATGGTACCAACACATCCTCCGAGAACAACTTCTCCCAACCATCCAGGAACAGTTTGGTGACGAACAATGCCTTTTCCAGCGTGATGGAGCACCTTGCCATAAGGCAAAAGTGATAACTAAGTGGCTCGGGGAACAAAACATCGATATTTTGGGTCCATGGCCAGGAAACTCCCCAGACCTTAATCCCATTGAGAACTTGTGGTCAATCCTCAAAAGGCTGGTGGAAAAACAAAAACTAACAAATTCTTACAAACTCCAAGCATTGATTATGCAGGAATGGGCTGCCATCAGTCAGGATGTGGCCCAGAAGTTAATTGACAGCATGCCAGGGCGGATTGCAGAGGTCTTGAAAATGAAGGGTCAACAATGCAAATATTGACTCTGCATCAACTTCATGTATTTGTCAATAAAAGCCTTTGACACTTATGAAATGCTTGTAATTATACTTCAGTATTCCATAGTAACATCTGACAAAAATATCTAAAGACACTAAAGCAGCAAACTTTTGGCCATGACTGTAGTTACTCCACAAAACTAAACTAAACGACCGAGTGAAAAGAAGGACGTTTGTACAGAATAATAAATGTCACAAAAATGCATTCTGTTTGCAATAAGGCACTAAAGTAAACAAATTTGCAAGCATGGTGGTGGCTGCATCATGTTACAGGTAAGGACTAGGGAGTTTTTTAGGAAAAACAGAAATGGAATAGAGCTAAGCACAGGCAAAATCCTACAGGAAAACCTGGTGGCCTAGTTACAGTTTTGACTTAATTTGGCTTTAAAAGCTATGGCATGACTTGAAATTGGCTGTCTAGCAATGATCAACAACCAACTTGACAGAGCTTGAAGAATTTTTTAAAGAATAATGTGCAATCAAGATGTGCAAAGCTCTTAGAGACTTACTTAGCAAGACTCAGCTGTAATCACTGCCAAAGGTGATTCTAACATGTATTGATTCAAGGGGTTGAATACTTATGTAATAAAGATATATTAGTGTTTAATTTTGTATATATATATATTTTTTTACAAATGTTAGATTTTTTTTTCAATTTTGACGTTACAGAGCATTTTGTGTAAATAGTTGACAAAATATAACAATTAAACCCATTTTTATCCCACCTTGTAACACATCAAAATTTGGAAAAAGTGAAGCAGTGTGAATACTTCCTGAAGGCACTGTAGTAAACCCCATTGAGCTCTCCCAATGACAGCATTAACTCACTGTAGTAAACCCCATTGAGCTCTCCCACTGACAGCATTAACTCACCGTAGTAAACCCCATTTAGCTGTACCACTGACAGCATTAACTCACCGTAGTAAACCCCATTTAGCTGTACCACTGACAGCATTAACTCACCGTAGTAAACCCCATTGAGCTGTACCACTGACAGCATTAACTCACTGTAGTAAACCCCATTGAGCTGTACCACTGACAGCATTAATTCAGATTGCAGCTCCTCCCCTCTCCGTTTAAAACCCATTTTTAACCATTTACTAATGGCTTACAGGCTAATTTAACCTCGACAGGAGTCACACTGCTATTGCTGGCTTATGCGGGGAGGAGGGGGAACAAAAAAATATAGCAGTCAGTACATATTTGTCAAACAAACACATCTCTACGAGATATCTCACTGTCTCCATGCCTTGTTTAGAGGAGCCTCATTGGCATATTGTTTGTTTTGGAGTGAAATTCATTAAACTTTGAACAAACCCTGGCGCACAAGCACCGGCGCTTTGATGTGGAGACGAAGCCTCTTAATTTCCATTCTCCAGACATGAAACAATGAGAGCTGGGCTCTGTGTGATACTACCACCTATACAGTAACCTACACCAGAGGCTGGTGGGAGGAGCTATAGGAATACAGGCTCATTGTAATGGCTGGAATAGAATTAATGGAACGGAGTCAAAAATGTGGTTTCCATATGTTTGATGTGTTGAATACCATTCCATTCCAGCCATTACAATGAGCCCGTTCTCCAAAACTCCTCCCACCAGGCTCCTCTAGGCCTACTCCCACTACTGTACAGTGAGTCCAGATAGTGTAGACTATGCTGTTATGCTAATGGTGAAGGGCGCTACGCTACGCTAGCTAACTCCTCTTAAAAAAAAATGTTGTTACTACATATCCCTCATTATCTCATATCCCTCATACCATCATTGCTACATATCCCTTATATTGTGTTATTGACTGGACGTTTGTTAATCCCATGTGTAACTCTGTGTTGTTTGTGTCGCACTGCTTTGCTCTATCTAGGCCAGGTCGCAGTTGTAAATGAGAACTTGTTCTCAACGGGCCTACCTGGTTAAATAAAGGTGAAATATATATTTAAAAAATATACGTAAAAACCCATGGTCGATTTGGATTAGGAATCGTCCTCATCAACATGCCAAAGTAGAGCAGGGAAAAACTCGAGGAGGAGATGTGTTGGGTTGAAATTCCTTAATGAAAATAAACAATTTAGGAGCTGATATAGGTTTTTTTTCACATCAAAGAAAATAAGTGAAATACAAAACTGTGTGTGCAGGTGAGGTTGGAAGCCCAAAAGGGCTGATATGAAAACCACACAAATATAAGTACCAAAAAAAAGTTAAATTGTACATCATATACTCAGTACACAGGCTAATACAAAAGCCCTGTGTGATTGAACTCTATAACTTCTGGGGCAAAGAACACAGTGCGATAAGAGGGGTGAGTTGGATTTTCTGGACTTGAAAGGAAGTGGATTTCCAAAAATTTTGTGTTATAATTATCCCACAGTGATTCTTGCATTGTTTGCATGTATTGAGTCCAGCATTACTGGCTTGATTAAAGAGAAGATGGTATATAAATAACCATGGAGAAAGGGAGGGAGCCAGGCAGACACCCAGGAGGAGTGGCACTTGGAGGGGAAGTGCACTAGTTTGTTAGTGCTGGAGATAATTCCCGAGTCACAGGCGGGATGGCCCAGTTTGGAGCTTCAAAGGGATCGTTTTTTATTTTTTATTTAAACCTGTTAGGGAGTGGCGGCAGTGAGGTTTGTAGAGTCTGGCGTGCCCAAAGTAAAATGCCTGTTACTCAGGCCCAGAAACTTGGATAATTAGTAGTATTGGATAGAAAACACTCTGAAGTTTCTAAAACTGTTAAAATAATGTCTGTGAGTATAACAGAACTGATTTGGCAGGTGAAAACCCGAGAAAAATCCATCCGGAAAATGTGATTCTGTGAAGTGACACTTTTCCCATTGACATGCTATAGTAAGGAGGGGGATCCAGCTCCCAGATTGCAGTACCTATGGCTTCCACTAGATGTCAACAGTCTTTAGACAAGGTTTCATGCGTTCATCTTGAAAAACGAAGGAGTAAGAGATGTTTTGGTAAGTGGACTAAGGAAGTCACTAATCTCTTTGGCAAGCGGGACCGAGAGAGCGGGCTTCGGTTTTTTCCTTTTCTATCGCCCAGGATATTATCATGTGAAATATTATAATTTATATACATATTAGTGTACCTAAGGAACGATTAGAAACGTTGTTTGGACAAAGTTTATATGTATGTTTTTTACGCTTTCTATGTCTTGAATATTGGACGAGTGGACGGTGGATTTCTGAACAAAACGCGCCAACCAAACGGAGCTTTTAGGACATAAAGAGGGACTTTTTTGAACAAAAGTAACATTTATTGTGTTGCTGGGACCCTTGCCATCAGATGAAGATCTTCAAAGGTAAGCAATTTATTTTATCGCTTTTTCAGAGTTTTGTGACACCCGTGCTGGTTATGTTATTATGCTAATTGGGGAAGTATGCGGGGCGCTGTCCTCAGACAATCAAATAATGTTATGCTTTCGCCGTAAAGCCTTTTTGAAATCTGACAACACTGTGAGATTACCAAGATTCTAAGCTTTTGAAGAGTGTGCAACACTTGTATTTTCATGAATGTTTAATATTACTACTTTTGTATTTTGAATTGGGCGCTCTGCATTTTTCCGGATGTTGTCGTAGGTGGGGCGAAAGCGCCCCACTGCTCCCTAAGAAGTTTTTAACTAGGCAAGTCAGTTCAGAACAAATTCTTATTTTCAATGACGGCCTAGGAACAGTGGGTTAACTGCCTTGTTCAGGAGCAGAATGACAGATTTACCTTGTCAGCTCGGGGATTCGATCTTGCAACTTTTCGGTTACTGGCCCAATGCTCTAGTCAAAGTCACCATTATTAGTCAATTGTACAACCTAATGCCTTCAACTGAAATGTGTCTTCCGCATTTAACCCAACCCCTCTGAATCAGAGAGGTGCGGGGGGCTGCCTTAATCGACATCCACGTCTTCGGCGCCCAGGGAACAATGGGTTAACTGCCTTGTTCAGGGGCAGAACGACAGATTTTTACCTTGTCAGCTCGGGGATTCAAACTTGCAACCCTCCAGTTACAAGTCCAATGCTCTAACCACTAGGCTACCTGCCGCCCCGGTTTGGGGGAAGCACTACAGCAGGACATCCGCACCACTCCAACCAGAGACACACTCAAAACAAACTTTTCTGTAACTCTATCTCTTTACAAACTCAAACTTTTACTTAACTGTACTCAAGTACTGTACATGCCACCAGATCCAAGAGCGCTGCTCTCAGAAACACTGAGAAAATGTGAGAAGTTGTTGTTTGTCCTCGAGAGTCCATGGGTTTGCATTAAAATGAGACAGAGATATAAGCCTACTGCTGTGGACCACATAAGGGCTGCTATGGCATGGAGAAGCATTAATGACAAACAGGATACAGTTTGGAACATGAATATCCATAGGCTACAGATATGGACATGTGTCACATGCATGGGCCAATGAGAGGGAAAAGCAGACCCTGGACCAGCATGCCTTCTGTGGGATAAAGGAGAGCAAAGATGAGGAACATGGTGAGAAATGATAGGTCAAGGGTCAATCTGCCAGGCATGATGGGAAATCAAAAGGATATGCACAGGGTTGATGTCCTCATGAGATAAAGGGGTCTCAGACAGACCAATCTGGCTTGACAGCAAGTAAACCTCCAACACACACCTCTAAAACTACCCCCCCCCATTCCCAAAGGCTCTCACTCTCTCGCTTCTCACACCTTGCTCCTTTCCCCTTTTTCAGAAGCATTTGTTAAAATTTGCCCTGGACTATCCACAATCCCCAAACTAAGACCATTGAGGGCCAGATGTTTCTGAGATGTTAACTGAACAATCCTAACGGATAACCATAACCAATAAGCCTAACTGATAACCATGATCATCTTTGTTCCATATTTCAGTATGAAGTCACAGTCTATACATTCAACTTAAAGAGGAACTGAACCAAAAAAAAAACATCTCTTGTTGAAAATAGCCTTTGTGTCATTGATATGAAACAAGAACATTCATTATAGTGTCAAAATTGACTACAAAGTTTAAATAAGAACATTTTGATCATAAAGTCAGTATTGTACACAACTGAGATTTGCGAGATGTAAAGAACTAGGTTGTAACAGCTTTCCTTGGGTTGGGTTTATTTCAACCCTGCCCACATGCCCACAGCAGGCAGCACCCAAGTAATCATCAATTCGGTGTGCAGCTGCATGGTAAATTTGGTTTAACTTTGGATATCCCTATGGGGCTAGTTAAGGACCATCAGTAAATTATGCAGGGTACATGCAGGGTACATGGGACAATATTTTAAAATGTAAATAGCTCCAGATTTCAATGACTTAAGCTTCAATGACCTCTTAAGAACCTCAAACCAACTATAAACTGTAGAAATTAATATATAAATATTGAAAGCATTTAATATATTCCCATTTACATTGTGTAATTTATTAATGGTCCCTAACTAGCCCCACAGAGATAGGCTATCCAAAGTCAAACTAACTTTGCCATGGTCGCACACTGGCCAGCTGAAGCTAATTGGCAAAAGTGGTTTGCTAGCTTTCTGGTCACTATAAAGAGCCACAAAACTGTCACAGACCCCATCTGGACTAACAACAGCATATTATGTATCACTGCTCTCAGTTCCACCTGTCTGTATATTGCAGCTTGTGGAAAACACAAGATGGTAGAGTGAGAACTGATAACGGTGACAGGGACACAGAGGAGGTGGAGGGAGAGGGGCTGGGTCACCACCTGAACCCAGGACAGCGGAGGGGTTTGTGGGGGTAGTGGAGGGATTTGGGTGGGTAGAGTAGGTAGTTGGTATTGGAGGTTACATGCCATGTATTACCTTACTGGATCGTTTGCAGCTTCTTTTCAAAAGCATGGTCTGTAAATGAGACAAAGCTGTTATAGGATGCTGGAGAGCTCAAAGCTGCATGGGGTCAGAGGGTCACAGGCAGCAAAAAATAAGCAGCGCATACAGTAAAAAGCACTGCCACCCACAACGACCCATAAATAGGCCTACTGTGCTGTAAACACACAAGGGCCAAACACACACACACACACACAGACAGTCCCACATCGGTCACTAACCCTTCAATATTTCCAGATCTTTTTTTAATTGTCTTTTTATTTAACCTTCATACAACCTTTATTAAACCTTTATTTAACCTTTATTTAACTTTATTTACTCTTAAGGGCCTAGTAAGTAGAAACAGTGTAGTGGATCTTCCACCATATTGCTTCCACCTTACAGATCAGCAAACATTTAAGGGTTAGGGCCAAATGGATGGTTAGGGGTGTGATTTGGTACCGGCTGACACACCAGGATTATCCTGTGATGGCGAAGGCATCTGTATTTGTGTATCTGAGCATTAGGGTTATTTTCTACTATGTAGTAGAGTAATTTATGAAATGTGAACGTTTGGAAGTGAATCGTCCGAGTTGCTGGATTCAAGTTTGTCATGGCCTTGATTTGAAGAGGTTTTCATCTTGCCCCGTAGGTGGCGATAGAGATCATCATCATCCATGCTGTGTTGCTGTGACCTTGTGCTCCTTTTTACAGTTTGAGGGATTCAAAAAGGTGCTTAACCTAAATACAGTTTATTTGTTCTGTCGAATGTGGATTCTGTGAACTATAGAACCAAATAAGCAGCAAAATTAAGACATCAGATCAAACAGAATAAAATATTTCCCCCAAGACTCTCCTCTTGTACTTTATGATACATGCAGGGGTCCAATTAACCAAACAAATAATTGAACAGAAATAAATATTAAATAAAAACATTGAGCACGTCCACAGAGGAAAGGATGCACATCATTAGGAGCAATGTTACACAATGCTCTTTGAACATGGACGTTTTTGTTTTTCATTCTAAAAGCATGTTCCTTTTTGTTATGCCAGTGTGCTAAAATATTTTTTTCCAGAAAGCCTATCCAGCTGCTAATGCATTGATGCCTATGAGAGAGCCACCCCTTAAGCGGACTGGAACTGTGACCATTTTTTTCAATGGTAAACGTCCCGAGTAGGAGATCTTCATTTACCCACCATCTTTGCTATACTGCAATTGATTTTCTACCAGAGATGGTAAATAAATGAAGATGTCTTACTCAGGCCGTTTACCATTGAAAAAAAATGGTCACAGTTCTGGTCTGCTTAAGGGATGGCTCTCCCATAGGCACCAATGCAATAGGAGCTGGGTCTGGTCCGCTTAATTCATTGACTGTACATGAACCAGAAAAACTGCTTCTCTTCCGTTTCCAATAGTTGAATGATGGATTGTATCCAGGTCAGAATTCGGCTGTCAGCATCTCAAAAAGACTACCTAGCATTGGATCTTTAATGTATTATGGAGTCCTGTGAGCCAAATTAAATGACAGTTAAATGTCAGAGCCATTTCATGACGTTCATTAACATTGACAAAGGTGATCCATTTTCTTTTTTACTCATAAGACATCAAAAGTGACAGATAATTATGTCATATCTTCACGCAAACAACATCATGTCTGGATTAAAACAGCACTGTTAAAATTAAATTGCACAATTTAATACAGTTACACTACATCCAATCAGAAGTCGTCCCTGTTCCCTTAGGACGGTCTAAGCTACTGAAGAGAGAGAAAGAGAGAGAGACAGACAGAGTGGACTTACGGCTTCCTTGAAGTCTCCCTCTTTGGGCGACAGTGTGACTGCCAGCTCTAGAGTTCCCAGGTCATGTTCGGGGTACTGGGGATCCTCAAGGTCAAGGGTCATGTCCAGGGTCCTGAGGTGGCAGAGGGAGGACACGGTGACCCACACACACACACACACGCACAAACACGCACACACACGTGTACAGACACGTACACACATAAGCACACACACTCGCACACACTTGCAAACTTGTGTGTGTCATGCACTCATCTCAGTTAACTCAGAAGTAAAGTCTCATGTAATTGAGAGATGCTCGATTCTAGTTCTGGATCCATATGTGTTAAGAGAAGAGATCGGAATCGGAATAAAGTGCTCTACCTTCTCTCACTGCAAGTTTCGGGCAAGTCTATGGTCCAAATGTCCCCTCCCCTTCCGACATTCGAAAGATGCTAACACCTATGAAATCGTGATCAGTCCAAAGCACCAGAACTAATGTTGCTGGTTGTCTCACACACCCTGTTGTATCATGACAGATCTAATGGTACCATTTATGTTTACGTTGTCTGTCAACGATGAGTCATGTACATACATGTAATATGCATTTCCAATGAAGTGCACTAGAGGGCAGTGGTGCATTGGGTAAGTTCCATTGAAACAAGTGTCAAGTAAAATGGGGACACAAATAGGGCACAGGGATAGATTTGTGGGATAAAGAGAGAGAGATCAACCAATAAGGACAACAATTGTGACAGAGAACAAAAAAACACTGATAGCAAGAGCGAGAGAAACAGAGAAAGAGACATAATGTGTTGGAGAACGATAAAAGAGAGAGAGTAAAAATATGCTTCTTTGTGATACAGTCCATTATGTTGAAGGAGAAGAAGAGAAGTAGGAAGGGGGAGAAGGAGAGAGGGGGAAGAAGGCGGAGGGGGAGAAGGAAAGGAAGTAAGAGAATAAAATGGACAGAGAAAGAGGAGGAAGAGATGGAGGGATGAGGGGTATGGCAGGAAGAAAGACAAGGAGAAGGATGGGAGAAGGAGAGAAAGAAAAGGAGAACAATGGGAGAAGGAGAGAGAGAAAGAAAAAAGAAAGAGAGAATGCGAGGTACACTACATGACCAAAAGTATGTGGACACCTTCTCGTCAAACATCTCATTCCAAAATCATGGCATTAATATGGAGTTGGTCCCTCCTTTGCTGCTATAACAGCCTCCACTCTTCTGGGAAGGCTTTCCACTAGATGATGGAACATTGCTGCAGGGACTTGCTTCCATTCAGCCACAAAAGCATTAGTGAGGTCGGGCATTGATGTTGGGCGATTAGGCCTGGCTCGCAGTCAGCGTTCCAATTCATCCCAAAGGTGTTCGATGGGGTTGAGTTCAGGGGTCTGCGCAGGCCAGTCAAGTTGTTCCACACCGATCTCGACAAACCATTTCTGTATGGACCTTGCTTTGTGCACGTCTAGAATGTCATTGTATGATGTAGCGTTAGGATTTCCCTTCACAGGAACTAAGGGGCCTAGCCTGAACCATGAAAAACAGCCCCAGACCATTATTCCTCATCCACCAAACATTACAGTTGGCACCAGATTCTTCTGTCAGACTGCCAGACTGCGTTATTCATCACTCCAGAGAACGCGTTACCACTGCTCCAGAGTCCAATGGCGGCGAGTTTTACACCACTCCAGCTGATGCTTGGCATTGCGCATGGTGATCTTAGGCTTGTGTGCAGCTGCTAAGCCATGGAAACCAATTTCATGAAGCTCCTAACAAACAGCTCTTGTGCTGACGTTGCTTTCAGAGTCAGTTTGAACTCGGTAGTGAGTGTTGGACTTCAGCACTCGGCGGTCCCGTTCTGTGAGCTTGTGTGGCCTACCACTTCGCGTCTGAGCCGTTGTTGCTCCTAGATGTTTCCGCTTCACAATAACAGCACTTACAGTTGACCAGGGCAGCTCTCGCTGGGCAGGAATATGATGAACTGACCTGTTGGAAAGGTGGCATCCTATGACGGTGGCACGCTTAAAGGCACTTAGCTCTTCAATAAGGCCATTCTACTGCCATTGTTTGTTTATGGAGATTGCATGGTGCTCGATTTTATACACCTGTCAGCAACGGGTGTGGCTGAAATAGCCGAATCCACTAATTTGAAGGGGTGTCCACATACTTTCGTATTTATAGTGTATAAAGATAAGGAGTTTCCCCTGTCTGTCCAGACCTCTGGTGTTCCAGAGACTCCAGGTAGAGGTAGGCAGAACCCATGAAGTCGTCCTGAAGACCAAAGTCATAGTCAAACACCTGCAAATCAAATCAAATCAAATCAAATTTTATTTGTCACATACACATGGTTAGCAGATGTTAATGCGAGTGTAGCGAAATGCTTGTGCTTCTAGTTCCGACCATGCAGTAGTATCTAACAAGTAATCTAACAAATTCACAACAACTACCTTATACACACAAGAGTAAAGGAATTAATACGAGTATGTACATACAGTATAAATATATGGATGAGCGATGGCTGACCGGCATAGGCAAGATGCAGTAGATGGTATGGAGTACAGTATATACACATATATATATATGAGATGAGTAATGTAGGATATGTAAACATTATATAAATGGCATTGTTTAAAGTGGCTAGTGATACATTATTTCATCCAATTATAATTATTAAAGTGGCTAGAGATTTGGGTCGATGGCCGAACGGCATAGGCAAGATACAGTAGATGGTTTAGAGTACAGTGTATACATTTGATATGAGTATGTCGGATACGTAAACATTATATACAAAATTGTTTAAAGTGGCTAGTGATACATTTGTTACATCCAATTCCTATGTTTAAAGTGGCTAGAGATTTAAGTCAGTATGTTGGCAGCAGCCACTCAATGTTAGTGATGGCTGTTTAACAGTCTGATGGCCTTGAGGTAGAAGCTGTTTTTCAGTCTCTCGGTCCCAGCTTTGATGCACCTGTACTGACCTCGCCTTCTGGATGATAGCGGGGTGAACAGGCAGTGGCTCGGGTGGTTGTTGTCCTTGATGATCTTTTTGGCCTTTCTGTGACATCGGGTGGTGTAGGTGTCCTGGAGGGCAGGTAGTTTACCCCCGGTGATGCGCTGTGCAGTCCTCACTACCCTCTGGAGAGCCTTACGGTTGTGGGCGGAGCAGTTGCCGTACCAGGCGGTGATACAGCCCGACAGGATGCTCTCGATTGTGCATCTGTAAAAGTTTGTGAGTGATTTTGGTGACAAGCCGAATTTCTTCAGCCTCCTGAGGTTGAAGAGGCGCTGTTGCGCCTTCTTCACCACGCTGTCTGTGTGGGTGGACCAATTCAGTTTGTCCGTGATGTGTACGCCGAGGAACTTAAAACTTTCCACCTTCTCCACTACTGTCCCCTCGATGTGGATAGGGGGGTGCTCCCTCTCCTGTTTCCTGAAGTCCACGATCATCTCCTTTGTTTTGCTGACATTGAGTGAGAGGTTGTTTTCCTGACACCACACTCCGAGGGCCCTCACCTCCTCTCTGTAGGCCGTCTCGTCGTTGTTGGTAATCAAGCCTACCACTGTAGTGTCGTCAGCAAACTTGATGATTGAGTTGGATGCGTGCTTGGCCACGCAGTCATGGGTAAACAGGGAGTACAGGAGAGGGCTGAGAACGCACCCTTGTGGGGCCCCAGTGTTGAGGATCAGCGGGGTGGAGANTCTACTTTGTCTCTATATTGACGCTTAGCTTGTTTGATTGCCTTGCGGAGGGAATAGCTACACTGTTTGTATTCAAACATGTTTCCGGTCGCCTTACCCTGGTTAAAAGCAGTGGTTCGCGCTTTCAGTTTTGCGCGAATGCTGCCATCAATCCACGGTTTCTGGTTGGGGAAGGTTTTGATATTTGCTATGGGTACAACATCACCAATGCACTTGCTAATAAACTCGCTCACCGAATCAGCGTATACATCAATGTTGTTATCAGATGCTATCCGGAACATATCCCAGTCCACGTGCTCGAAGCAATCTTGCAGCATGGAATCAGATTGGTCGGACCAGCGTTGAACAGACCTGAGAACGGGCGTTTCCTGTTTTAGTTTCTGTTTGTAGGCTGGGAGCAACAAAATGGAGTCATGGTCAGACTTGCCAAAAGGAGGGCGGAGAATAGCCTTGTATGCATCACGGAAGTTGGAATAACAGTGGTCCAGGATTTTACCAGCCCGGGTGGCACATTGGATATGCTGGTAAAATTTCGGGAGCCTTGTTCTTAAATTAGCCTTATTAAAATCCCCAGCCACAATAAATGCAGCCTCAGGATATGTGGTTTCCAGTTTACATAGAGTCCGATGAATTTCTTTCAGTGCCGTCGATGTATCAGCTTGAGGGGGGATGTACACGGCTGTGATTATAATCGAGGAGAATTCTCTTGGTAGATAATGCGGTCGGCATTTGATTGTAAGAAATTCTATGTCAGGTGAACAAAAGGACTTGAGTTCCTGTATGTTGTTATGATCACACCACGTCTCGTTAATCATAAGACACACACCCCCACCCTTCTTCTTACCAGATAGATGTTTGTTTCTGTCGGCGCGATGCGTGGAGAAACCAGGTGGCTGTACCGACTCAGATAACGTGTCCTGAGTGAGCCATGTTTCCGTGAAGCAAAGAATGTTGCAGTCTCGGATGTCTCTCTGAAAGGCAACCCTTGATCGGATTTCGTCTACTTTGTTGTCAAGAGACTGTACATTGGCGATTAAAATACTCGGGAGAGGTGCACGATGCGCCCGTCTACGTAGCTTGACCAGAAGACCGCCGCGTTTCCCCCTTCTCCGGCGCCGCCGTTGTTTTGAGTCGCCGGGTGCTATCCAGTCTATTGTTGTGGTTGGGTTAGCAAACCGAGAATCCTCTTTGGGAAAGTCGTATTCCTGGTCGTAATGTTGGTAAGTTGACGTTGCTCTTATATCCAATAGTTCCTCCCGGTTGTATGTAATAAAACTTAATATTTCCCGGGGTAACAATGTAAAAAGTAATACATAAAAAAACAAAGTACTGCATGATTTCCTGAGAACGTGAAGCGAGGCTGCCATCTCTGTCGGCGCCGGATGCAGAACATAACACACTGTTACCATAGAGATCACATACTGTACTCTTGCGTTGCAAAATCTGGTAACTTTCCCGAAATTCTGAGGTCTTCCAGAAATCCTGTCTGAATGACTTCGGATTTCCTGCTAATTCCCACATGATTCCGGGAATCTTCCAGGGATTTTGGGGAAAGTAACCAGATTGTTGCAACCCTAGTACTGTACTATACTGTGCTTAGGTGTACTGTACTGTATGCATTCATGTTGAAACTACAATGCATCTTCACATTAGCTGGCACCAGGTCCACTGAAATGAATCCTGTCTTAATAACAAGCACATTAAACCGTCCCAAAGGTCACAATTACATATTTCAGTTTAAGGCAACAGTTATACAAAGTATGCAAAGATAGCACTAATGCTTGAAAATAAATATGTTAATATCGGGGCCGTAACAATAACAAAAAATAAACATTTTGAACTCAGTCGGGGTCTCAACTTACTTTTGTGAGTTAGAGTAGTAGAATACACAAGGTGGAATTTCTAAACTTAGTTGTGCATGTGCATCTTACTCTTGTTATAATACATTACCATATTACGTTAGTCACTTAGCAGACTCTCTTACCCAGGGAGACTTACGTAATGCCAGTCATTGACTCACTCAATTTGCCCAGCAGCAAAACATTTTTAGATTGGTAAATTAGTCAAGCCATCTATCTAAACTTGTAGTAAATATGGCCGAATTACCGACCAGCCACGCAGGGCATGTGCCCAGGGGCCCTGACTTCCAGGGGGAACCCATTGATTTTGAAATTCACTCTCACTCAGATATCATATCGATAATTTGCCATTATCATCATTTAACCTTGGATTAAATTTACTATTATTATCAAACTTTTGTATTTGACCTGCTGTTTCTCTGATCCAAAACAAGCTCTAGAAAACGAATTCACAAATCTGATATCAGGCTCATCAGATATACCTTCAGATAAATCAATTATTAATATTTTTGTCTTATAGTGTTATTGTTAAGTCAGGTCTTCTTAGAAGACAACTGTTGTCCAATAATGGACTGATGCCCCGATTCAGAACAAATATCAATTATGCTTAGACATTAATCCATCATTCATAGTAATAACTTGACCAATATCCCCTACAAGGCTGTCGACTGAGTTTTTAAATTGAATAGAAATGCAGTAAATGAGCTTCAACTTTCTTAAAATGTCCCTGGTTACGGCCCTGGTTAATATCCCAAAACATAGCATAACAATAACGGCGCAGAGAAACACAGCAAGCAGAGGCAAGGTTAAATCCAGAACTTTTAATTAGAGACTTAACAGAAACAAGGCAACCAGGTGAACAGAGAAGGTAATTCAACACAGGTGAATCTAATAAGTAATAATCATGGTAACCTGGAAACTAGAAAACAGGGTAACGGTGCCCTCCAGCGGTAACCTAAGGAAACAACAATCAAATAACACAGAAACTGTGACACATAGTAGTGTCTCTCAGACGGTCGTACCTTGACATAAAGAGGTTCTCGGAGGCTGTCCACCAGTAGGCTGACCCTCTCGTCCCACACCGGGTTCAGGTTCTTATTGACGGTCTTGCTCCTGAACACCTCCTTCCCCGCAATCTTAAACTTCACATACGGATCACTTGTCCCTGAAAATAGAGAACAACAGAGAGGAAAGAAGGTGTTAGGATTACCTTTCCAGAGAGACAGAGGGGGTTAGGATTACCTTTCCAGAGAGACAGATGGGGTTAGGATGACCTTTCCAGAGAGACAGATGGGGTTAGGATGACCTTCCCAGAGAGACAGAGGGGGTTAGGATGACCTTTCCAGAGAGACAGAGGGGGTTAGGATGACCTTCCCAGAGAGACAGAGGGGGTTAGGATGACCTTTCCAGAGAGACAGATGGGGTTAGGATGACCTTTCCAGAGAGACAGAGGGGGTTAGGATGACCTTTCCAGAGAGACAGAGGGTAGGTTTTGGGTGAAAAGGGATTTGAGTGAAACTGACGAGATAAGGGTGCTTTGCGTTGGGAAAAAGCAAGGTGCTCAAGATGGTGCATGATGACTAAATATTGTTTGCAATATGCTGCCTTGTGTATTGCTTACTACATATATTAATAACTATGTAATGTAATGCTATGTATGATGTCTTAGTCAGAGTAGAAGTAGGGCCTTTCACTTTTATCACTCTCTAGACAGATCTCTCTCCTCCCTCCCTCCCTCTCTTTCTCTCTCTTTCCCTCTCTCTCTTCCTTTCCTTCTTTCCCTCCCTCCCTCTAATGCAGCCTGTACTCTCCTCTTCGTTGTTATAGTGAGTTGTATTTATGTTTGTAAGCAGGCGGGGGGGGGGTTAACCAAGGCAAGGCAGGTCAGCCCACACAGACAAACACCACCTGGCCTCAAGATTCATGTCATGTGACTCACGCTCCAGGTCATGTGACTAAGGCTGAAGCCTAATAAGTAGAGACAGAAAGGCTGCTGCTTCGGAACGTGCTCCTGTGGCATCGTATGCCTCAGGGCTACAAAGGCTCTCTTCAGCTAACAGCTCGCTCTCATTAAAACTTTTCTCTCTGGAACTGTGGCTCATTTGAATCTGTTTTGTGAAGAGTGCACCCACGTCAACACACACACACACATGTATGCGCACACATATGCATACAGACACGCAGACATGCACGCAGACATGCACACACACACACAAACCACTTCAGCAGAGAAGAGCAATGCTTGAAACTGAGCACTAGATGGGGGTGTTTACCTAGAGTTGTCCCTCTGTCTGCTAGATCCTAATGATTCAGATGTATTATTACTGTCCGTGGCCAGACAGAGCAGACAAATGTATTATCACTGTCCCTGGCTAGACAGATTTATTATCACCGTCTCTGGCCAGACAGAGCAGAAATATTTATTATCACTGTCCCTGGCCAGACGGAGCAGACAGATTTATTATCACTGTCCCTGGCCAGACAGAGTAGACATACTTAATGGGTTTGGACAGGCTCTTCATCCTATTTGATTAAACACAAACACACAGAGAGGCTGTAGCTTTCAAAATGACAGTCATGGACACCAGAGCTTTGTTTGGAGAGAAGATAATGGAGTGCATCAGATGACAGTGTGTTCGCGTTCAGTGGACCATAGTAACCCGGGTAGCTTCTCACAGCTGGATCATGTGTGCATGCGTGCGTGTGTACCCAGGTGTGTGTGTGTGTGTACGTGTGCTTTTTTACCACTGAATGTCCATTAGAACTTGCTCAGGTCGTATGTCACATGAATTCAGGGAAAAACTCTGCATGATGTATCTGTCAGCTGTTTGACAGACACAGATACTGTTCTTGTTTAACCATACCTGTTCATCCCTCACCAGCACACACAGAAACTGTAACTCAGGACCTCTGTCTTGCAAACACACATGATCGCCCCTTTGACAATGTATTAGCCGGCTACGCCACCAAAAAACTACCAATTTGATGGTGGTTAGATTTTTTTTTTTAACTAAGGAATAAGTTTACCAATCCCCTGTTACACAGTCACTCATCCTCCTGCCCCATAAGTCAATGTGATATCACTAGCCAATCAGCCACTCTCCTGACCCTGCAGAGCGAGGATGGAGGCCAAGACTGGCTTTCTGGAAGCTTGGCACTGTGTTTACATGTGTCTATTCAGATTAGCATCAAAGCAATGAGCATCCATCACTTTTACAGTCATTAGGACTATCACACAAACGTCATTAACAGAATCACAGTCACCCACCCACTCTGTTAAACACACACACACACACACACAAGCGAGCCTCTTCTCTGCTACGAAAGAGGAACATTAGTGTGGCATTCATTTAATATCATTACAAACAGCCCAATCACCAATCCCTTCATAGGATTAATTATACAATCCACAAACAGTACACAAACATTCCCACAGGGGTCTGACAAACTCACCTACACACACTGGCCTGTGTTTTGATCACAATGAATAAGACTACACTCATAATTTGTAGCTAACAGAACAGCCTGATCCTAGATCAGTACTCATAATTTGGAGCTAACAGAGCGGCCTGATCCTAGATCAGCACTCGTAATTTGGAGCTAACAGAAAGGCCTGCGACATCAAAGACAATTGCCCAACACATTAGCAGCCTAACATCATAGTCCTTGACTTGAATCTGACTCTCTCTTTATAATTCATTACGGAGCCCTTGATTCCACACACTGATTAACTTTTACATAACAGAGTCCCATCCAGAGACTTCATCGTGTCTAACATGCAGTCTGTCGGAAGACACTGTCATCAAGTGCTTTAGCTTAGAGAGATGGACCATCTCTCCGTCTCAGTCTTTCAATATCAGTGTGACAGGAGTCACTGTGTACATGTATTCTAGTGGCACACAGCTCATTACATCACATGTGGTGTGTTATGACTGGGGGGGGCCTGAGTGGAAAATGTGAAAAACGCTGACTGTGACATGATTCTGTGCTGCCAGCCCAGCGGGCTGTTTGGCTCTGTGACGAGATGTACAGTACACTTCACTACCCACTGATGCCCTTCACAGCCTGCATCCCAAATGACACCCTATTCCCTACATAGTCCCTTACTTTTGACCAGAGCACTATGAGCCCAGGTATAGGGAAT
Organism: Hucho hucho; assembly: GCA_003317085.1. Classification (NCBI taxonomy): domain Eukaryota; kingdom Metazoa; phylum Chordata; class Actinopteri; order Salmoniformes; family Salmonidae; genus Hucho; species Hucho hucho. The sequence continues at coordinate 128,628 of QNTS01002346.1, read as the reverse complement.
AGGGTGATGTCGGAGGTTTACATACACCTTAGCCAAATACATTTAACTCAGTTTTTCACAATTCCTGACATTTAATCCTAGTAAAATGTCCATGTCTTAGGTCAGTTAGAATCGATCACCACTTTATTTTAATAATGTGAAATGTCAGAATAATAATAGAGAGAATTATTTATTTCAGCTTTTATTTCTTTCATCACATTCCCAGTTGTTTAACTTGGGTCAAGCGTTTCGGGTAGCCTTCCACAAGCTTCCCACAATAAGTTGGGTGCATTTTGGCCCATTCCTCCTAACAGAGCTGGTGTAACTGAGTCAGGTTTGTAGGCCTCCTTGCTCGCACATGCTTTTTCAGTTCTGCCCACAAATTTTCTATAGGACTGAGGTCAGGGCTTTGTGATGCCTACTCCAATACCTTGACTTTGTTGTCCTTAAGCCATTTTATCACAACTTTGGAAGTATGCTTGGTGTCATTGTCCATTTGGAAGACCCATTTGTGACCTAGCTTTAACTTCCTGACTTATGTTTTGAGATATATATATCCACATAATTGTCATTCCTCATGATGCCATCTATTTTGTAAAGTGCACCAGTCCCTCCTGCAGCAAAGCACCCCCACAACATGATGCTGCCACCCCCGTGCTTCACGGTTGAGATGGTGTTCTTCGGCTTGCAAGCCTCCCCCTTTTTCCTCCAAACATAACGATGGTCATTATGGCCAAACAGTTCTATTTTTGTTTCATCAGACCAGAGGACATTTCTCCAAAAAGTACGATCTTTGTACCCATGTGCAGTTGCAAACCGTAGTCTGGCTTTTTTATTGCGGTTTTGGAGCAGTGGCTTCTTCCTTGCTGAGCGGCCTTTCAGGTTATGTCGAAACAGAACTCATTTTACTGTGGTTATAGATACTTTTGTACCTGTTTCATCCAGCATCTTCACAAGGTCCTTTGTTGTTGTTCTGGGATTGATTTGCACTTTACCCACCAAAGTACGTTCATTACTAGGAGACAGAACGTGTCTCCTTCCTGAGCGGTATGACGGCTGAGTGGTCCCATGGTGTTTATACTTGCGTACTATTGTTTGTACAGATGAACGTGGTACCTTCAGGCGTTTGGAAATTGCTCCCAAGGATGAACCAGACTTGTGGAGGTCTACAATTCTTTTTCTGAAGTCTTGGCTGATTTCTTTTGATTTTCCCATGATGTCAAGCAAAGAGGCACTGAGTTTTAAGGTAGGCCTTGAAATACATCTACAAGTACACCTCCAATTAGCCTATCAGAAGCTTCTAAAGCCATGACATAATTTTCTGGAATTTTTCAAGCTGTTTAAAGGCACAGTCAACTTACTGTATGTAAACTTCTGCCCCACTGGAATTGTGATATAGTTAATTATACGTGAAATAATCTGCCTGTAAACAATTGTTAGAAAAATTACTTAGATGTCCTAATCAACTTGCCAAAATTGTCAACAAGAAATTTGAGGAGTGGTTGAAAAACGAGTTTTAATGACTCCAACCTAAGTGTATGTAAACTTCTGACTTCAACTGTATATATATATATATATATATATATATATATATACATATATATATACACACATACACACACAGGACAGTAGCAGGAGCAGGGCTAAGGCATGGAATATTGTAGCTTCCAAACCGTGTGTAGTAGGGCCTAGGAGCTACCAGTTAGTAATGGTTGATATCTGCTCAAGCTGGGGACTAATTTGATGCAGAAAATATTTGTGAAAACTAGTAGGTGTTTAGTCTCCCATTGAGGGTTATATGGAGGGTTCTTGTAAAAATGTTATCCTTTAACCACACACACTTCAAATGAATTACCAGTGGAATGACCAGTAGAATTACCATTAAGTAAGTACTGAAAACGGACTATTTTTCTTATATTTTGTTTGCAGTTAGAAAAAATGATTGACTGCATGCACTAACATGACTATGTTTGAAACTTGTATCACACTGAATTCACAGCTAATAGAGTAGGAGTCAGAACATATCAACACTAATTCAGGGTTCTACATCAGAATCACATATGGATCAGCCAATAAGCACAGAGATATCCGCTATTGGTACCCCCACATGACGGATCCAGTGTTGAGGCCGTAGCCATTCTCTGGCTGCACTCCAGTCATTCCTCCCCTTTCCTCCTCCTGTTTGATGATATACCCCCGAGACACACCACCAGACGATCTCCTGCTCTCAATCCACCACGACCAGCTTTACGGCGCCATTAAGCGAGCTACTTTATCGCTGTCCATCCAACAGGCTGAAGACCATGAAATTAAGGTGCCTGCCTGGACTGGGGCAGGAAGTGGCTGGTCACAGGTGGGTGGTGTGTGTGTTATATCGCTCACACAGATGGCCTGGTGGTCAGGGACTCAGGCACCATGGAGCATGGAATTGAAAAGGCTGTTTGCTCTTGGATGGATATAAACAGCTGTCAGAAAAGGCTGGGGGAATTCACGGGGGAGGTAGAAGTGGTGCAGTGACACTGACAGTAGTTCTATATCAGGAGTGCATCATCTTCCTGACAATCGTAGTTTTACACCATCTGTCATTTATCAGCACACAGACTCCCCCTCTGTGCTCCTTGCCAGTAGCTTCACTGTCTCTGTCCATACGAGTGATAATGAATCTGTCAGGGGTGACTTCAGAGTCAGGCACCGCCTCCGACAGCCAAGTTTCGGAAAAGGCCATCACACAGGCCTCCCTATATTCATATGTGAGTTTGCCCGCAATTCGTCCATTTTCCCCTTCAGTGATTGGACATCGGAAAGCAGGACAGTTGGAAGATGGATCTTCATTTTGTTCCTCTTCAACCTCTGCCGCACAACTCCTTGGGGGTGCTGCGTGACCTTGGGGGCTCTATGCAGTGGTGCCCTGAATCGATTGTTTGTTAGTTGTTTAAACTCGTCCGTTTTTGTTGCTTTGTTTATAGTAGTATAAAAGTGTTTTATGTTGCATCGGATTACCGATTAGGCTACAGTAGAGCGACATGAAATGTGTACAGTGGATTATTCTCCTACTTGGATTACTTTTGCTGGTACCTGAAACAGCATGCGAACTTTCGAGAAAGTCGGCGGAAACTATCTTTTACAATGTAACAACTCACATTGGGGAGAATGGACCAAAGGGGACATAACTTCCGAGATGGTGAGACAAAACAACACGGGTGAAGGACTATTAAGAAGGAAGAGGGAAAGGGGCAGGAAAGGAGGTGTGTCCAGATGTTGAAGAGGAACAAAACAAAGATCCGTCTTCCAACTTTCCTGCTCTCCCATGTCCAATCACTGAAGGGTAAAATTGACAAATTTCGGGCAAACTCTATATGAATACAGGGACCCATAATGACAAAGCAAAAAATGTTGTATTTTTATTTTTGATAATTTATTTTTTTTAAATACAAAAATGAAATATCACATTTTACATACGTATTCAGACCCTTTACTCAGTACTTTGTTGAAGCACCTTTGGCAGCGATTAAAACCTTGAGTCTTCTTGGGTATGACGCTATAAGCTTGGAACACCTGTATTTGGGGACTTTCTCCCTTCTCTGCAGATCCTCTCAAGCTCTGTCATGTTGGATGGGGAGCGTCGCTGCACAGCTATTTTCAGGTCTCTCCAGAGATGTTCGATCGGGTTCAAGTCCGGGCTCTGGCTGGGCCACTCAAGGACATTAAGAGACTTGTCCTGAAACCACTCCTGCGTTGTCTTGGCTGTGTGTTTAGGGTTGTTATCCTGTTGGAGGGTGAACCTTCGCCCCAGTCTGAGGTTCTGAGTGCTCTAGAGCAAGTTTTCATTAAGGATCTCTCTGTACTTTGCTCCGTTCATCTTTTCCAACTTTTAGTCTCCCAGTCCCTGCCGCTGAAAAACATCCTCACAGCAGGTTTCCTCCAGACGTGACGCTTGGCATTAAGGCCAAAGAGTTCAATCTTGGTTTCATCAGACCAGAGAATCTTGTTTCTCATGGTCTGAGAGTCTTGAGGTGCCTTTTGGCAAACTCCAAGCGGACTGTCATGTGCCTTTTACCGAGGAGTGGCTTCCGTCTGACCACTCGACCGTAAAGGCCTGATTGGTGGAGTGCTGCAGAGATGGTTGTCCTTCTGGAAGGTCCCCCCGTTTCCACAGAGGAACTCTGGAGCTCTGTCAGAGTGACCATCAGGTTCTTGGTCACCTCCCTGACCAAGGCCCTTTTCCCCCTTTTGCTCAGTTTCACCGGGCAGCTTGCTCTAGGAAGAGTCTTGGTGGTTCCAAACTTCTTCCATTTAAGAATGATGGAGGCCACGGAGTTCTTGGGGACCTTCAATGCTGCAGACATATTTTGGTACCCTTCCCCAGATCTGTACCTCAACAAAATCCTGTGTCGGAGCTCTACGGACAATTCCTTCGACCTCATGGCTTGGTTTTTGCTCTGACATGCACTGTCAACTGTGGTACCTTATAGTGAAAGGTGTGTGCCTTTCCAAATCATGTCCAATCAATTGAATTTACCACAGGTGGACCCCAATCAAGTTGTAGAAACATGAAGGATGATCAATCAATGGAAACAGGATGCACCTGAGCTCAATTTCGAGTCTCATTTCAAATGTTCTGAATACTTATGTAAATAAGGTATTTCTGTTTTTTGTTTTTAATACATTTGTAAAGATGTCTAAAAACCTGTTTTCACTTTGTCATTATGGGATATTGTGTAGATTGATGAGAGAATTAAAAAAAAAAATCAATTTTAGAATAAGGCTGTAACGTAACAAAATGTGGAAAAAGTCAAGGGGTCTGAATACTTTCCGAATGCACTGTATATATTTTTTTTATAACTGTATAGAATACAATTGAGGTGAGTGCATTGGAAATGCTTTTGGCAGTTAATCTGCTCCTGATGGAGGTTTACTCATTAGCAGTGCAAATACCATGGTATAGCTATATGGACACTTAATCATTATGGTACTTTTTACGGTACGTTTACAAACATATATTATAATAAATAGAATTGAAACTTGTATGTCATTATGGTAAATGGTGAAATAAGTATAGCCAGTTAAACAGTAATTGTAATAGCTTAGCAGATAATAATAAAATACTATCAGTATTTACCTGGCTGTGCTTCCACATCTGCTTTGCTTGGTGTTTGGGGTTTTAGGCTGGGTTTCTGTACAGCACTTCGTGACATCGGCTGATGTAAAAAGGCTTTATAAATACATTTGATTGATTGATTGATAAAAGAGAAGGAATATAATACCTATTGTGATCCGAATGTGCAGATTGTTCAAACAGACCCGCAAGGTAAATGGATTATTTCAAATATGTTATTGGACCATAAACATATTTGGCTCATTAATCTATACGGTCCAAAAAATGATGATCCACGCTTTTATGAAAATATATATAATAATTTATCAAGCATACAAGCAATACAAGACTCTATTACATTGTTATTCTATATATATTTTTTACTTTATTTAACTAGGCAAGTCAGTTGAGAACAAATTCTTATTTACTATTATGGTGGGAGATTATAACACGGTTTTAAATATCTCAACGAACTGGAAAAGGAATTCACACTACAAACTATCAACCTTATGCACTTAAGGAAATCACGACTACCATGAAACTAGTGGATATATAGAGGCTTAAATATCCTGACCTAGTGAGATATATATGGCGGCGGCTCAATCAAGCTAGTCATCTTGACTACTTTCTTATGTGATTCTCGCTGGCACCAAAGGTTTAAAAAGTGTTGACAGGGCACAGAATGCAGTCGGACCATCAAATAATAACTCCTACAGAATTTCCACATGGGCGAGGGTATTGCACTTGCCTAGGTAAATAAAGGTTCAATTGAATTTTATTTATCAAAGCCTATTGGATGAAAACTAGTTTTGAACCAGGACAGAATAACTTATTGTATGGGACATTTTTGGGACATATGGGACATTCAATACTCATCTTTAAAACAAAAGCAATTTAAGTCAAAAGAATTCATATTAAGAAAGGAAGTAGAGGGACTGACAGTACAGATAGATAGCAATAAAACAGTAGCATACAGGCACAGAATACGTTAAGAAGAAAAACAAAAAGAAATGGAGAAACTTATTCAAGAAAGATCAAATGTAATATATTATAAAACATAAAGCGAACTGAATGGAATATGAGGAAAAATACACCAAATGTTGTTTTAATCTTCAACATAGAAATCCTACCAAAAATTATTTCCTGAAACTTGTAACAAATGATAGTCACCCATGATTCACCAATCAATATTTTGAAAGAGGAAGCAAAGTACTTTACGCATATGTTTTCGTTTCAGTCTCCACCATCTCCACTAACCAAAGTTACTAATGTAAAATTAACAGCTATTCAGAAAGACTCATAGGAAGGCAAAATTACAGAGGGGGGGACCGTTAGGGGGACCGTTATTAGCACCGTTTAACCACTCCTATAAAAATAGTAGATTATCAGATACTCAAGAAGAAGGTCTGATTTCATTATTACTGAAACAGGACCCAAGTGGTAAATATAAAAATCCAGTCCCTAAAAAAAATTGGAGGCCCCTTACACTTGCAAAAAATTATTGAAAAGTGCAAAGCTCATAGAAATAAAGACTCATAGACCCAACAAACCTCCAGGCTTTGTAAGGGCTATTTGACAAAGAAGGAGAGTGATGGAGTGCTGCATCGGATGACCTGGCCTCCACAATCACCCGACCTCAACCCAATTAAGATGGGTTGAGGTTTTTTGGCCCGCAGAGTGAAGGAAAAGCAGCCAGCAAGTGCTCAGCATATGTGGGAACTCCTTCAAGACTGTTGGAAAAGCATTCCAGGTGAAGCTGGTTGAGAGAATGCCAAGAGTGTTCAAAACTGTCATCAAGGCAAAGGGTGTCTACTTTGAAGAATCTAAAATCTAAAATATATTTTGATTTGTTTAACACTTTCTTGGTTACTACATGATTCCATGTGGGTTATTTCATAGTTTTGATGTCTTCTACAATGTAGAAAATAGTTTAAAAAAATCCCAACTTTTAACTGGTACTGAATATTTACAAAAAAATATTGGGGATTGGAAATTATGCAGACAATTACATTGATGGAAGCCACAATGTATCTGCAATATTAAAGATGATCTACCCCCCCCCCGCCCCCCACAGTATTGATCAATTGCAAGGATGCTTTGACTGTACTACCTGGAGTGTATTTGATGAATCATCAGCTGACCTGAACGTAATATATGGCTATATTGAATTCTGTGTTGATTTGGTGATCCCCAAAAACATGTAAGCTATTTCCTAACAACAAACCATGGGTGACCAAGGTGTATCCCCTAAAAAACAAGTAAGATATTTCCTAACAACAAACCATGGGTGACCAAAGAATTTAATGTGGTGCTTAGCAAGAAGAAACAAGTGTTTGCTTCTGGGAATCTACTCGATAAAAAAGAGGGAGAAAGGTGAACAAAGAGATAAAAAAGGCGAGATGCCAGTACAAGGATAAGGTGCAACAGATAATGTCACAGGGAGACTCTCCGTCAGGCTGGATGGGCATTAAGAATATGGCAAATGCCCCCTTCAAATAGAGACAATGTCTCCATCCCTGCCCAGACTAGAGAGTGTGCCTCTCTACAGCCAATGACCTGAAAAAGTTTTTACCCGCTTTGAAGCAAGGGTTGAACCCGCTCCCCCGGCCTGTCCAGAAGAAGACATCATGGCAACCGAGAGTGTGCTGGTCATCAATGAGGAAGTCATACAACGAGTGTTCAAAAGCACTGGAGAGCGAAAGAGCTCGGGGCCTGATAACATAAGTGGTCGTGTCCTGAAACATTGTTCCACTCAGCTGAGCAGTGTTTTCAGCTTTCTCTTCCAGCGGTCCCTGGATACACTGGAAATTCCATCTCTATGGAAAAAATCGATTGTTGTACCTGTCCCAAAAACCTCTCATCCATCTGCATCAAATGATTACAGAACTGTCGCTCAAGACCTCTCTCCTGATTAAATCTCTTGAAAAGATCATCAAGGAATACATCATCAACACCACCAGACGCCTCGTTGACCCCCTCTAATTTTCATACCGGTCAGAGAGAAGAACAGATGATGGCATCCTCTTGCTCTTACATCTGGTGTACATGCATTTGGAGGGCAGTAAAACCCATGTGCGTATCATGTTCACAGATTTCTCCTCAGCATTTAACACAATCAATCTGTTTGTCCTCGCGAACAGACAGAAGAGACTTGATGCTTATCACATGGATCACCAACTTCCTATCTGATTAGCAACACACTCTCTGAGGTGCACACTACTTCAGTTGGAACCCCACATGGCAGTGTTCTTTCACCAGTACTATACATATTGAATAGACAACTGCCGGAGCTAGTTCCCAGGGCGCCACCTGATCAAATATGCTGACGATACTGCTTTGGTCAGTCACTTCGAAGGGTTGAGACAGAGCATGAACCGGCCCGGAATTGATTTTACAGTCTGCTGTGAGTCGTCCCGTCTTTTTAAAATGTATTTTAAATTTATTTAACTAGGCAAGTCAGTTCAGAACAAATTCTTATTTTCAATGACGGCCTAGGAACAGTGGGTTAACTCTGCCTTGTTCAGGGGCAGAACGACAGATTTTTACCTGCTCGGGGATTCGATCTTCCAACCTTTCGGTTACTAGTCCAACTCTCTAACCACTAGGCTACCTGCCACTCCTTAAAGTAAAGAAAGTAAATAAAAAACAAAGGACATGGTGATTGCCTTTCAAGGAACACTACCATGCACACACCATCACTGATAAAAGGCGAGCCCATCGAAATAGTGGAGGAGTACAAATATCTTGGACTAGTCATTGACAACAAGCTGTCCTGGGATCAGTTTACCAACGCTATTTTAAAGAAAGGCCAACAGAGACTGTACTACGGAAACTGCACTTTAATGTTGATCTAACCATCATGATTATTTTATAAATCATTCATTGTGTCACACCCTGATCTGGTTCACCTGTCCTTGTGATTGTCTCCACGCCCTCCAGGTGTTGCTTATTATCCCCGGTGTATATATCCCTGTGTTTCCTGTCTCTCTGTGCCAGTTTGTCTTGTTTGCCAAGTCAACCAGAGGTTGTCCTTGCTCCTATTTTTCCCAGGCTCTGTTTGTTTCTAGTCCTCCCGGTTTCGACCCTTGCCTGTCCTGACTCTGTACCCGCCTGCCTGACCACTCTGTCTGTTCTGACTACCCGCCTGCCTATCCCCTTGTACTGTTTTTTAACTCGGATCTGGTTACAGACCCCTGCATGGCCTGACCTTGAGACTGCCTATCGTCTGGTACTGTTTGGACTCTGACCTGTCCCCATCCTGCCTTTGCCTGCTCCCTTTGTTATAATAACTATCGGAGCTCTACCATCTGCCTCCTGTGTCTGCATTTGGGTCTCGCCTTGTTCCCTTATACATTGAGAGCATTCTGTCCTACTGCTTGACCTGCTGGTTTAGGAATATCAAGGATGCATGGAAACATAGGTTTGGCAAAGAAGTCTGGACTTGTGGAAAAATCATGAGGCAGCAACAGCAAGAACTGTCATCTCTCTACCTGGGCAGAGCCCTCCAGAAGGCAAATAAAATAGTTAAAATAGTTCTTTCCACCCCAAATTCCAGCTCTTTCTCTCTGGCCACAGGTACAGACTACCTAAGGGAAAGAAATAGGGCCAAATACTTTTTTATTCCAAATGCAATTCTGCAACCTAACAAAATGTTAACTTGCACTTTAACTATGAAACTGCCCTTACCCTGTCTACTGACTTGGAAATATGCTTTTCTATTTGTTGTTTTTATTGCATTTCAAAATATATATATTTGATGTGTTCTATGACTGCTGCAAAATGAATTGGAGGGGAAAGAGAAGACGGGGGATAATCTGCTGAGTTATAATGTGTTATTATCACAACTAGTGGGAAGCACTGGATGTCCTCTAAGGTACGCAACATTAACTACTGAGAGAGAGAGAGAGAGAGAGAGAGAGAGAGAGACAGAGAGATATACAGAGAGAGAGAGAAAGCAGAAACAGAGACCCATGGGAGTAAAAGAAGCTGTGTTCATCAAGATGTCTATGAATAGTATACAGTAGCCTACTACCATGAATAATGCATGATGGACACCTGCTGCCATTACCACAACGACAGAGAAGATATGTTACTGTCTAGAGCAGGGGTATTCAACTCTTACCTTACAAGGTCTGGAGACTGCTGTTTTCTGCTCTACCTGATAATGAATTGCACCCAGCTGATGTGCAAGGTCTAAATCAGTTCCTGCTTAGTTGGGAACAATGGGGGGCTTTGAGGTACAAAGTTAATTTTGAGGGGTCTAGAGTATGATGTAATATTGAGTAATGCAAACACATCATTCTCTAAGGACAACCTTGGGAGATGTGTTACCTCACTCTACAGAAAATCACTGAAAATCAAATGGATGAGTTTGTGTTTGTGTAATGGTTAGGGTGCAGACCAATCCTTTGTATTAATCCTAAATGACTGACAGGAGGTGCTGTTTTGAGGCCACCACGCAGCCTCTTTAGTTGTCCTTTTATACTGTAAAAAAAGATTTAGCTAGCTATAGAAATAGATGTATTAATATCTACATTTGTTTTTGACGAGTATATTGGCACCTTAATACATACTTTTAAATTATATTAAGTGAACTGAACATGAAAATAATCAAATATATTAAAACATATTCCTTCAAATATTTTAGGGGAGAGAACTAATGTTACTGTCCCCCCTTACAACAAATACATACTTAAATACATGTTATGTTGTCCTTGAAACATTTGAAATACTGTAGAATTCCATTCATTCCTATGGAGGACTGCTTCATCTGGGGAGTGCCAATATTGTGACTGGTGGGTTCAAAGCCTTTCATTGGCCATTATATACTATCAGCAATCCAGGGTTTATACACATCATTGGTGCAGACCAGGTCAACATATCTGGAGCACAGAACATAACGTCTGACAAGTTTAGCATATTGGATCACTTCTATCTAAACTTCTATCACCATGGCAGCTGTTAAATGCAATAACCCTTAGCCTATCTTAGTGATCTTTCCATCAATCATATTTATTTTTGTGAAGTTTTGTGGTCTGAGAGAAGTCATTTAAAGCAGGGGAGAGTTAAGTTGGATAAATCACCAAACCTCACAAAATACTTCACACCAAACAACCATTTCCAATACCCCTCTCCGGCTATGAAGCCCAGGCGGGCGTGCCATGGTCTGATGGTCAGATTGCTTGTCAGGGCTGTGTTATTTTAAAGAATTCTAGTGAAATCAGGCTAGCAGCTCACTGGGGCCTTTATCAGCTATAATGAAAAAGTGGCGAGATCTGGTCAATGGCCCAGTCTTAAAATCCATCCCTGCAGAACAGATGCCCTGGCAGGCAATGACAGCCCTACGTCCATGCGCTAGATGAATGACTGCGGTGTGGGCGTGTCTCCCATTCCCTGCCTGCAAACTGCCTAGCTCTCTGCACTGTGCCATAAGGGGGATGTATGGGTCCTCCACATGGGAACCATTTCATTAACACACATATACACTTCATTATCATTAGTCCAATCTACAGATATAAATCCCTCAGTGAGAGTACCTAATCCTGGCCAAAGATTTTCCTCTATTTTCTGTTACTGCATACCCACTAAATGGCCACTATCGGAGTTATAGTATCGTTATTGCTAAAATGGCCTTAGTAATAGATTTGATAAGATCTGATAAACTGGTTCCTGCAGCATTGAGATGCTATTAAAGTGATGAACATCTGAAGTGAGAGAGTGATTTGAAGTTATCTTGATGCTTGGATATCTCTGTAATGCTGTTATGGCCCTCAAGGTGGACATGTGTGGCTGGCAATGACAATCAGATGGGCGGAGGACACACGCCGTTTCTAGTTCTTAGTGAGACCAAGCTTCCTGTTCTGGCATGAGACAAAGCTTCCTGTTCTGGCATCAGGCAAATACATCATCGTTGAAACCACACACGCTCACACACACATACTATATCAATCCACCCACCCACGCACAGACACACAAACATGCACACACGCTAGTGGTTGTGTTTTCCATCCTGCAGCATCCTGACACAGCAAGCGATGGTTTCACTTCATGCTGCACATGTATACCAATTCCTGTTACAACCTCCTTAACGTTTTACCATCCATATACTGTATACAGAGGAGAACCCATGCCTAGCCTATATCACTCCCTTCCTCATACACATCTCTTTAACATGTATCTAAGAGGACACATTGAGTACTGACTCACAGACACTCATTAAAATAAAGACATTATATTCTCTCTCTCTCTCTCTCTCTCTCTCTCTCTCTCTCTCTCTCTCTCTCTCTCTCTCTCTCTCTCTCTCTCTCTCTGAGAAAGAGACAGCTACAAGGCACTCTCCCGCCATCCCTTTGGCAAATCAGATCATGCCTCCATCCTTCTCCTCCCCAGCTACAGGTAGAAACTTAAACAGAAAGCTTGTGTGGTAAGAACTGTTCAACGTTGGTCTGACCAATTGGAATCTATGCTTCAAGATTGTTTTGATTACGGGGGAAACACTCTGAAGTTTCTGAAAGTGTTAAAATAATGTATGTGAGTATTACAGAACTGATATTGCAGGTGAAAACCAGAGGAAAATCCATCCGGATTTGCAGTTTTCTTTGTACATGACCTTCTTCTCCAGGCTGCCTATTCATTTCTATTTTAACTAGGAATGAGACTGCAGTACCTATGGCTTCCACTAGATGTCAACAGTCTTTATACAGTGTCTGGAAGCTCTAGCACTAAGCAGAACGGATAGGAAGAGGAAGTAGTGAAGGGACCACTTTTGTCAACAACGTTTGATGGGCGCGAGATTGTGAGCGCGCCCCACTTTATTTTCCTTTCCTATTGTTCACGTTACCGTCCGGTTGAAATATTACAGTAAATATACATAAAACGATACCTAAGGATGTCTTCGTTGGACACTTGGGAAGCCCTCAGCAGAAGTTCTTCGAAAGGTAAGTGATATTTTTTAGCTCTTATATGGGTTTTGTGTGACCCGCGCTGGATATGAATTTATGCTAATGTGGAAAATATATGAGGTGCTATCCTCAAACAATCAAATGTTGTGCTTTCGCCGTGAAATCTGACAACGCTGTGATATTGCCAAGAAGCAGAGCTTTTGATGACTATGCAACACTTGTATATTGATGAATGTTTAATAATTCAACTTTTGGATTTTGAATTTGGCGCCTTACATTTCACCGGGTAGTGTCGGGAGTGGCCCGCTAGCGCGCCGCTACTCCCTAAGTAGTTAAGTAAATTAAGCATATTAACCCTCGCAAGACTGCCGGAATGTGCGGACCATCTGGCTGGAGTGTTTACGGACATATTCAATCTCTCCATATCCCAGTCTGTTGTCCCCGCTCCTGTACCCAAGAAAGCAAAGCTAACTGAATTAAATGACTATCGCCCCGTAGCACTCACTTCTGTCATCAAGAAGTGCTTTGAGAGGCTAGTTAAGGACCATATCACCTCCACCTTACCCGACACCCTAAACCCACTACGCCCCAACAGATAATTTGCCATTGCACTGCACACTGCCGTATCCCACCTGGAAACGAGAAATACCTATGAAAGAATGCTGTTCATCATATACAGCTCAGCTGTAGTCAGAGGAAACAGAGGGCTGAGCACGCCACCATTCACATTGACGTGGCTATAGTGGAGCTGGTTGGAAGCTTCAAGTTCCTTGGTGTCCACATCATTAAAGAATGATCATGCTCCACACACACCTACACAGTCGTGAAAAGGGCACGACAATGTCTCTTCCGCCTCAGGAGGCTGAAAAGATTTGGCATGGGCCCTTGGATCCTCAAAAAGTTATACAGCTGCACCATTGAGAGCATCTTGATTGGCTGCATCTTCTCTTGGCATGGCAACTGCTTGACAAGGCGATACAGAGGGTAGTGCGTACGGCCCAGTACATCACTGTGGCCAAGCGCCTTGCCATCCAGGACCTCTATACCAGGCAGTGTCAGAAGAAGGCCCAAACAATTGTCAGACTCCAGCCACCCAAGTCAGACTGTTTGCTCTGCTACTGCACGGCAAGCGGTACTGATGCACAAAATCAGGAACCAACAGGACCCTGAACAGCTTTTACCCCCAAGCCATAAGACTGCTAAATAGTTAGTTAAATAGTTAACCAATATCTATCCGTACTATCTGCATTGCACCAACACTTTTTACTCATCACATTCGCTGCTGTTACTGTGGTCAGCCTAATTCTTTACCGGGGGCACACTGCCTGCCCTCCAGGACATTTACAGCACTAGGTGTCACAGGAAGGCCAACAAGATCATCAAGGACCTCAGCCTCCCGACCACGGCCTGTACACCCAGCTACCATCTAGAAGGCGGAGACAGTACAGGTGGATCAAAGCTGTAACCCAGAGACTGAAAAACAGCTTCTATCTCCAGGCCATCAGACTGTAAAACAGTCATCACTAGCTGGCCTCTGCCCAGTACCCTGCCCTGGACCTTAATCACTATAGCTGGCTACCACCTGGTACTCTACCCTTCACCTTAGAGACTGCTGCCCTACGTACAAAGACATTTTACACACTTTTTATGTTCCATGCATTTGGAAAGTGTTCAGAACCCTTGATTTTTTTCAAAATGTTGTTACGTTACAGCCTTATTTCCCCTCCTCAATCTACACACAATACCCCATAATGACAAACTGAAAATAGGTTTTTAGAAAAGTTTGCACATTTATAACAAATAAAAAACAGAAATACCTTATTTACAGAAGTATTCAGACCCTTTACTCAGTACTTTGTTGAAGCACCTTTGGCAGCGATTACTGACCCGAGTTTTCTTGGGTATGACGCTACAAGCTTGGCACACCTGTATTTGGGGAGTTTCTCACATTCTTCTCTGCAGATCCTCTCAAGCTGTGTCAGCTTGGATGGGGAAGTTCGCTGCAAAGCTATTTTCAGGTCTCTCCAGAGATGTTTGATTGGGTTCAAGTCCAGGCTCTGGCTGGGCCACTCAAGCAAATTCCGAGACTTGTCCCAAAGCCACTCCTGCATTGTCTTGGCTGTGTGCTTAGGGTCGTTGTCCTGTTGGAAGGTGAACCTTTGCTCCAGTCTGAGGTCCTGAGCGCTCTGGAGCAGGTTTTTATCAAGGATCTCCCTGTACATTCTCCGTTCATCTTTCCCTCGATCATGACTAGTCTTGCTGTCCCTGCCGCTGAAAAACATCCCCACAGCATGATGCTGCAACCACCATGCTTCACTGTAGGGATGGTACCAGGTTTCCTCCAGACATGACGCTTGGCATTCAGGCCAAAGAGTTCAATATTGGTTTCATCAGACCATAAAATCTTGTTTCTTATGGTTGAGAGTACTTTAGGTTCTTTTGGAAACTCCAAGTGGGCTGTCATGTGAGGAATGGCTTCCGTACGGCCACTCTACCATAAAGGCCTGATTGGTAGAGTTCTGCAGAGATGGTTGTCCTTCTGGAAGGTTCTCCAATCTCCACAGAGGAACTCTGGAGCTCTGTCAGAGTGACCATTGGGTTCTTGATCATCTCCCTGACCAAGGCCCTTCTCCCCCGATTGCTCAGATTGGCTGGGCAGCTTGCTCTAGGAAGAGTCTTGGTGGTTCCAAACTTCTTCCATTTAAGAATGATGGAGGTCACTGTGTTCCTGGGGACCTTCAATGCTGCAGACATATTTTGGTACCCTTCCCCAGGTCTGTGCCTCGACACAATCTTGTCTGAGCTCTACGGGCAATTCCTTCGACCTCATGACTTGGTTTTCGCTCTGATCTGCACTGTCAACTGTGGGACCTTATATAGACAGGTGTGTGCCTTTCCAAATCATTTCCAATCAATTGAATAAACCACAGGTGGACTCCAAACAAGTTGTAGAAACATCTTAAGAATGATCAATGGAAACAGGATGCACCTGAGCTCAATTTTGACTCCTATAGCAAAGGTTCTGAATGCTATTTTTTGTTTTTTATATATAATACATTTGCAAAAGATTCTAAAAACCTGGTTTGGCTTTGTCATTATGGGGAACAACATGTATTTAATCAATGTTAGAATAAGGCTGTAATGTAACAAAGTGTGGAAAAAGAGAAGGGGTCTGAATACTTCCGAATGCACTGTATATTCTGTATTCTAGTCATGGCTCAACAACTCTCTCACGATGCATGCTAGACTTCAGTGGCTCCCATTAGCAACGGAATGTCACGTTTACATCATTATTAGTTATTACATGCAAACATATTGAGCCCATGGAGGATTGGGGAGAAAGGTAATAGGATTGGTGGCTGTGTGCTATGCTGTGTTACGTGAGATTACACAAACACACTGACTGATCTTATCGTCAACCTCAGAAGGCACAGGGATTTTAGAGGCAGATGAGGAACGCTTGGGAAAATGCTAAACTACACACACACACACACACGCACACACACACACACACGTACTTAATTGCATTCATACATATATTATGATTCTAGAACAGGTGTGCTGTGTCTGTGTTTTAATCAGAGAGACCAGGGCGAGAGAGATAGAGGTTGGAATAATGTATTTATTCCAGAGCACACAGGGTATCTCCTCTCTGCGATCACAGGTCAACTGCCCCCCAAGTGGAGGATTTCCCCAGCACACACACCATACAAATACACACACGCAGGCACACACACCATACAAATACACACACGCAGGCACACACACCATACAAATACACACACGCAGGCACACACACCATACAAATACACACACGCAGGCACACACACCTGGCCCTTTAAAGTGCATAATAAAGGGCATACAGCGACAACAGCCTCTCCAATCACATGACACCTGAACCAAAGCCACACCCACCCTGACTCTCCATTCAGAAAACAAGCTTTCACTGTAGACATACTCAAATAACTTGTGTGGTTCAATTGTAAACTTTTTAAAAGCATGAATTGTGAAACTACACTCACATGACCTGTGTCCTGTCTATGCATCCTATTACTATTGCTCTCCAGTAAACTAAGACAAACACCCAACCCACTTGTTCTAACTTCCTCAGCATGTCTATAGTACACTCCATCAGCCAGACTTAGAGCTGGTGATCTGGTCTCTGTCCTACCAAGTCCAGTGGTCATGATACTATAGTCTTGGCTGTGTTTCAAACGGTACCCTATTCCCTACATAGTGCACTAGTCAAAAGTAGTGCACTATATAGGGAATAGGGTGCCATTTGGGACGCATTCCTTGTCTTTGACGCTGGTTAACAGACGGTGACAAACTGACACTGTCACTCCCACCGGGCTGGCTCTCTCTCCCCTCGACAGGTGTGGCGCATTGGCGACGTCACCTCTGTGGCTGTACGCCGCCATCACCATCGCCCAGTGACACCCAACCGCCAGGGAGAGAGCAGGCAGTGGGGCTTCACCTGGTCACAGCCATGTAGTGCCTCAGCAGAGGTTGTCATTGAAAGCTCATTTGGACAGGGGTGAGTGCCTTAGGTCCAGGAGAAGGATGCATTATAGCAGCTAGGTCACAGGTCAAGAAGTTGAGGTCTATATGAACACACACAGACACAAACACACACACAAACACACACACACACACACACACACACACACACAGAGAGACACACAGAGACACACAGAGACACACAGAGACACACAGACAGACAGAAACAGGCACACTCAGACATTTACAAATGCATTACTTTACACCGTCAGGAAAGACAGCAACTTATGGGTAGTATTAGGGGATATTCTGCTACTATTTCCAACCAGTATGCTGTTATTCAGAAGGAGTTAGACGGACAGCATGATGTCTAAGCCAGGTGTAAGCTCTGCAGTAACCAGCAGCAGCACATGGTGCATCTCTGGATGAGAGAGAGCCACTGTGGGGGAGGAGACAGGTCTAATAGGATCTCCTTCTCCCCTCTATGACAGGTCTAATAGGATCTCATTCTCCCCTCTATGACAGGTCTAATAGGATCTCATTCTCCCCTCTATGACAGGTCTAATAGGATCTCCTTCTCCCCTCTATGACAGGTCTAATAGGATCTCTTTCTCCCCTCTATGACAGGTCTAATAGGATCTCCTTCTCCCCTCTATGACAGGTCTAATAGGATCTCCTTCTCCCCTCTATGACAGGTCTAATAGGATCTCTTTCTCCCCTCTATGACAGGTCTAATAGGATCTCATTCTCCCCTCTATGACAGGTCTAATAGGATCTCCTTCTCCCCTCTATGACAGGTCTAATAGGATCTCATTGTGAGGAGAAAAGGAGAATTACGGTATCCTGTAAATCTACTCCTCTTGTCAGGGGGTCCCATTGGTTTCTGAGACAGACTGCTCTATTGCTGGTGCCCTGGCTGTAGACCAACGCTCTCCCACACACACACTGATGATCCGTGCCTGGACTGAGATAGATCCATGTGGTGTCCCACAGAGTGGTTGGGCTACAGCCTGCCAGACTCCTAGGGAGGAGCATGGAGCTTTCGCTCTCTGACTATTACTGTTCCAACAACTCTGAGGACAGCAGTTCTGATTCTGAGACCTGGAAAGAGATCACATCGGTTTTCCCTCTTTCGATTCAGTAAAAGCCCTATCATAAATAATAAAGATCTATTTCATTTTACTATCCCTTTATAGCTTAAGAGAAAAGGGAGAACCTACTTTTCAATTGGATCCTATAAAAATATTAAATTGATTGTAGAATCTGTAAGAAATACAACAACAAAGTACTGTATTTCTTTGATACACAGACATCTCTGTGCATTTGGTTGCATTCGGCTCACACCCATTATGATCATTGCATTAAAGTAACTGTCCAGTATTTCCAGATTTATATGAAATATAACCTATAATTAATTACAATATGAATAGTTTTCCTTCCCAAAAAATGTAATTAAGTATGTTAAAAAGCTACTTTTCTGTGTTGGAATGGTGTGGGCGTACCGGTCATTAAAAATATTCATACCAGTTGAACACTGATTGGCCATCATCCTCTATTGTGAAAAAGCAAGCATTTTTTAAACGGTCCGTTTAGAGTTTATTTTGTTTTGCTTTAGCCACAGTTATGAGTATAAGATGAGTCAACAAAATGAGTTGGGTGATGAGTTAACAGAATATGAACTTTAAAATTTTAACATTTTCACTGGACAGTTACTTTAACAGTCATCACACCAGACCCAGGCTGCAATTATAGCCCTCTGCTGCTGGATGTGGAAGGGCCTATTTTAGCAGTCCTAATGAGCAGTCTACAAGACGGAGAGACAAAGATACAGGGAGTGAGAGAGTGAGAGAGTGAGAGAGTGAGTGAGTGAGTGAGTGAGTGAGTGAGTGAGTGAGTGAGTGAGTGAGTGAGTGAGAGAGAATCCATAAAGAAAGAGAGAGGGTATCCACAGAGAAATCCAAACAGAGAGAAAAATAGAGAGGTAGAACCCACAGAGATAGAGAAAGAGAGAGTGATAGATCCCACAGAGAAAGAGAGAGAAATAGGGTTTCCCATGCCAATAAAGCCACTTAAATTGAAATCTAATTGAGAGAGATGGATCCTACAGAGAGAGAGAAATAGGGAAAGAGATAGATGGATCCCACAGATAGATAGAGAAAGAGGTAAACAGAGAGAGATGGATGCCACAGAGAGTTTTTTATTTGTTATTAAACCAGGCAAGCCAGTTAAAAACAAACTCTTATTTACAATGACGGCCTACCCCGGCTCCCAATCACGGCCAGTTGTGATACAGCCTGGAATTGAACCAGGGTCTGTAGTGACACCTCTAGCACTGAGATGCAGTACCTTAGACCTCAGTGAGAGAGAGAGAAAGAGGGAAAGAGAGAGATGGATTCCACAGAGAGATACCTCCTCTGTCCCTGATGGCGAGGTTGTGTCCCTTCTTTAGAGAGATGTCCAGTTGGTACATCCCTGGGTTGGCAGGAGGGGCTGTCTCAGCATTACTTGGCCCCACGATGTTGATGCCCTGCAAGGAAACACAACAACTAGAAGTTAACCAGACAATCATCCACTAAAACACAAGTAGTTAGCTCACCAATGAAAATATAAGTTGATGCCCTGCAAAGAGAGACACACCTGATAACTTAAGCAGACAGACCAATCCATCCAATCCACATAAAGTAGCTCTGCCACTAAATGTATGTGGACACCTGCTCGTCTAACATCTCATTCCAAAATTAATATGGAGTTGGTCCCCCCTTTGTGCTAGAACAGCCTCCACTCTTCTGGCAAGGCTTTCCACTAGATGTTGGAACATTGCTGTGGGGACTTGCTTCCATTCAGCCACAAGAGCATTAGTGAGGTCGGGCAAACCACTCCAGCCGACGCTTGGAATTGAGCATGGTGATCTTAGGCTTGTGTGCGGCTGTTTGGCCATGGAAACCTATTTCATGAAGCTCCCAACGAACAGTTCTTGTGCTGACGTTGTTTCCAGAGGCAGTTTGGAACTCGGTAGTGAGTGTTACAACCGAGGACAGACTATTTTTAAACGCTACGTGCTTCAGCACTAGGCGGTCCCATTCTATGAGCTTGTGTGGCCTACCACTTCGCGGCTGAGCCGTTGTTGCTCCTAGACATTTCCACTTCACAATAAGAGCACTTACAGTTGACCGGGGCAGCTCTAGCAAGGCAGACATTTGACAAACTGACTTGTTGGAAATGTGGCATCCTATGACGGTGCCACGTTGAAGGTCACTGAGCTCTTCAGTGAGGCCATTCTACTGCCAATGTTTGTCTATGGAGATCGCATGGCTGTGTGTTCAATTTTATAATCCACTAATTTGAAGGGGTGTCCACATACTTTTGTATATATAGTGTATATTATAAGTCAATCACTGGGCAATCTCTAGACTGTAGTGTCTCCAGCGCTGGATGCTATTTTTGGGACATTTGTGCCATAACTAAGATCAAGTATAGGGGAAACATTAACTGTCTCTATAGCCAGGCCCTATGTTTGACCCTGTGTCACTGGATGTCTTGACACAGGCCCAGCTCCCCCAAGGCTACACTGTAATGGGAGGTCTGCTAGGAGATAGCTCATTTTGCACACAGGAACGTTTTAGTCAAAACATCTTTCACACCCTCACCTCATGTCCTGAACGGAGCTCTTTATACAAGATAATACACAAATACAGTACGCTGCCCAACACAAATGCTCATGATGGCAGATACACATTGTGAATAAACAAAAAATAGCAATGGGTTTTACAGTCATTGATATCACAGTCATTCAGGTCAAACTAACACACACAAGTGATCTTATGTAAATACTGTAGAACTGATTGTCGATATCTGATATAGGACAGAGATGCCTTTGAGGGACCTGCCATGGGATGACCTGAAATTAAATAACTGAATTAAAGTAAAATAACAATATTATTGTATGTATTTGAGAATTCATTAACAAAGTGAAACTGACAACTGTAGAGACTTGCTTGGCTGGCTCTTGAGAAATGTAGGGCTCAGTGACAATGACAGGGTGTGATAGAGTGAGCAAGCTCGTCTACACAAAGAAATTCAACTAATGCTTTCAAAAGGAAAATCCAACTGAATCGTCGTTTAATTGTGGATCAATGTGGACCAAGTTTTTGTTTTTCCATATGGAAATAAAAACACAAAAGGGGCATACAACAACATTTGAATAGCATAAGACAAACAATTGAATGGCTTTGCATACAGAATGACAAAGTCGTTTTGGCAATATTATACCAATCTCTATGCAAACTCCTCTTTAACAGAGCGTGGAGACACATTGAAACAGCATGATGGTATCAAGAAGAATTCTGCTGAAGTTTGCTAGCCCTAGGGCATACTCACTGTAACATAAACACCATAGAGGTCAACAACAGTGACTTCTTCAGCAAATCCATTTTAATTTGAGTAAGCAGGTGAGAGAGCATACTGCTCCACGGCCAGGAAGGCACAAACAAACTCCAGGTACAAACCAGCATGACTGCTACCTCACAAACCCCTACTGAAACCTAGCTGCCCTCTTCACCCTTAGTATAAATCATCACATTCAGACGTCAAATCGAGTGAAATTATTAGACAGTAGACAACAACAAAAAAGGTTTCTGCCAACATCCCTCCTTCCTATTGAAATAGAACCTCACAGTTTCCCAGAATGAACCTTGCTATGGGTCTGCATCCCTACAGTATGTATGTATTACTCTTGTCAAAAGTAATGCTTTACATAGGGAATATGGGGTATATTGGGATGCAGATGCATCTACTGTCAGAGGCTGCTGCTTTGCATAATGCTTAGAAAAGAATATACCTGATCCCTCATGAATAAGGAATTCTGATGAGAGAGAGTTTCACTCATCCTGTATGAGAGATGAGAGTAAAATACTCAATAAGATATTCCACAGCATGGGCCAGCGGCCAGAAAGGACGATTCCATTTTAGCTCTCTGAGATGTGGTCTTGGAGAAAGGGTTGGGTCATGAGTCGGTCATTAGAACATAATTGTCACACACACACACACGTACACAACCATGCACAAAAAAAGGTATCTTTCAACCACTGAGTGAGTAGCAAGTTTTGTATTCACATCTTTGAAATCACACTCATATCACTACTTCTTATCAAATCAAGCTTTATTTACACAGTACATTTCAGACATGGACTGCAATGCAATGTGCTTCACAGGAAAAAAAATATTAAACACTTTGAAAATAAAAGCTGAAATATTTACTACACAACAAACATAAGACAAAAAAAACAAAAAAAGAACAGCAAAAACTCAACAACTAAAAAGCACCTTAAAGAAAAGCAAAGCTAAAAAATGTTTTTAAATATGTCCACAGTTTCAGCCCCCTTCAGGTTCTCTGGCAGGCTGTTCCAGAGGCTGGGGGCATAATAACTAAAGGCTGCCTCTCCATGCCTCTTGGTCCTAGGCTTTGGGATACTTAAAAGGCCAGTGCCAGAGGACCTGAGGGAAGCTACTGGGTACATAACATGTATTTGGGTGCACAATCGTGGATTGATTTAAAAACCAATAGAATAATCTTACAATTAATTGTAAAACTCACAGGCAGCCAGTGTAGAGACCTTAAAACCGGTGTAATGTGTGCTCTCTGTCTGGTCTTGGTCAGTACCCGTGCTGCAGCATTCTGTATGTTTTACAGTTGACCAATGGTTTTCTTGAGTAGACCAGACAGGAGAGCATTACAGTAGTAAAATCATGGATAAATCTCTCTGTATCAGCCTGAGAGATAAATGGCTGCACCGTGGCAATGTTCCTCTGGTGGTAAAAAGCTATTTTGATCACATCCCTAATGTGTGATTTGAAATTGAGTTCAGAATCTAAAATGACATCTAGGTTTTTTACCTTTTATTTTTATTGCCCGTGAATTAAAATGTGCAGATTCTCTCTCAGTGCTTTGGCTCCAACAATAAGTACCTCAATCTTGATTTAGCTGTAGGAAGCTGTGAGCCATCCAAGTATTTAAATCACTAATAGTTTAATAATTTATCTGTGGAGCGAAAATCTTCTGGCGACACAGAAAAGTAAAGTTGTGTTTTGTCTGCATAGCATTGAAAATCAATGCTGTGTTTTCCGATAACGCTGCCAAGGGGTAACATATATAAACTAAAACAGTAGCGGACCCAAAATCGAACCTTGTGGAACGCCAGGTGAGACCTTGTGGCAGAACTTCCATTCAGGTCAGGCTGCATACTTTCACACTGAGCACCAACATACCTCACATAGCTCCTGAAGTTCATTCTCTCACCAGATATTAACTAAGGAAATCAACTCATAGTTAGCGGGGGTTATTCTTCATACCAGCACTGTCTTTCTAAAAGGCATTATGAAGTAGTGTGGCCTTGAGGGGACTGAGTGCATGAGACCGTCATTCCTCATGGTAGTGGCACTGGCAGGTCATTTCCACTCTGTGTTACCACCTCCTTTATTACATAGCAGCTTTCATCATTATTAGACCACTCATGACAATTACCCCTTAATGACAATCCCCGTCAGCTAGTCACATAGCCACTGCAGTCACACAGCCACTCTCTGCTGACTTCACCATGTGGACCCCAGGAAGAGTAGCTGCTGCATGAGAAACAGCTAATGGGGATCCTAATGAACTAAAGTAAACCAGTCACCACTTCTCCCCCCTGCATTCACTAGGAGTCGGCTTGGCCTAGAGTTGTTCTTAACCATGTAATCTGCCTGGGGAAAACGTATAGCCTTAATGAGTCACTGTACGCTTCCTTAGCCCTTGGCTAGCACTGAGCTGGTTAGCATGGAGAGGTGCTGAGCTCTGTTGTTGGACATGACAGTGTCATTTTTAACATTTATCCAGAGCACATACATTTTCATCAAATCCACAACCCTGGCATTGCAAGCGCCATGCTCGACCAACTGAGCCTCACGGGACTATAATGGGTGTTGAAGACTGAGCTGTATGATGGATGTGGCAGCTGATTTGGATAAACACTATGTTTCCATGCAGCCAGGTGCCATGGAAACGCATTTGCATCAGAAAAGGGTGTGTGTGTCAGGATTGCATAGGAAGGAACAGTATGTGTGTGTGTGTGTGTGTGTGTGTGTTGCCTGGGCGCGCAAGTGTGAAAAAGTCTGTTTACCTACAACATAACGAACCACAGCATCTGTCATATAATAAACTACAGTAGTAGTTTAAACACACAGTTCCTTCTAAACCATCAGACTCACTGTATTGGACTGAGAGAAGCAGCCATTAATACTTGGCAACAACACAAGTGTAGCCTCTTCATCTAACTAATGAAGAGCTATAGTCAACATTCAAATAACCATAAAATGGCAATAAGCACATCTGCCTGATTGTGCGCAGCAGTTGTTGATGTTATTGAGTCCTATTTCACATTCGTTCATATTTCACCTGACACAGCAATTTCTTTAAAGTCAAGCTTGGGAGGAAAGGGCTGGTAGATAACATCAAATACCATGTGATGAGCAACTTCTCCTGGACATCAATAGCTAACAGTCAGTTATTCAAACAGTTGTTACAGTAATTGCTTTGGGTGACTTGACCCCTCTCAGTAGGACCCTAGTGGTACGGCCCAACCCCTCAGTGGGACCCTAGTGGTACGGCCCAACCCCTCAGTGGGACCCTAGTGGTACGGCCCAACCCCTCAGTGGGACCCTAGTGGTACGGCCCAACCCCTCAGTGGGTCCCTAGTGGTACGGCCCAACCCCTCAGTGGGACCCTAGTGGTATGGTCCAACCCCTCAGTGGGA
>QNTS01002346.1:79931-92037 GCA_003317085.1 Hucho hucho | reverse complement strand
CAATTTGCTTACCGTCCCAATAGGTCCACAGACGACGCAATCGCAATCACACTGCATACTGCCCTAACCCATCTGGACAAGAGGAATACTTATGCAAGAATGCTGTTCATCGACTACAGCTCAGCATTTAACACCATAGTTCCCTCCAAGCTCGTCATTAAGCTCGAGACCCTGGGTCTCGACCCAGCCCTGTGCAACTGGGTCCTGGACTTCCTGACGGGCCGGTCCCAGGTGGTGAGGGTAGGAAACAACATCTCCACCCCGCTGATCCTCAACACTGGGGCCCCACAAGGGTGCGTTCTCAGCCCTCTCCTGTACTCCCTGTTTACCCATGACTGCGTGGCCAAGCACGCATCCAACTCAATCATCAAGTTTGCTGACGACACTACAGTGGTAGGCTTGATTACCAACAACGACGAGACGGCCTACAGAGAGGAGGTGAGGGCCCTCGGAGTGTGGTGTCAGGAAAATAACCTCTCACTCAATGTCAGCAAAACAAAGGAGATGATCGTGGACTTCAGGAAACAGGAGAGGGAGCACCCCCCTATCCACATCGAGGGGACAGTAGTGGAGAAGGTGGAAAGTTTTAAGTTCCTCGGCGTACACATCACGGACAAACTGAATTGGTCCACCCACACAGACAGCGTGGTGAAGAAGGCGCAACAGCGCCTCTTCAACCTCAGGAGGCTGAAGAAATTCGGCTTGTCACCAAAATCACTCACAAACTTTTACAGATGCACAATCGAGAGCATCCTGTCGGGCTGTATCACCGCCTGGTACGGCAACTGCTCCGCCCACAACCGTAAGGCTCTCCAGAGGGTAGTGAGGACTGCACAGCGCATCACCGGGGGTAAACTACCTGCTCTTCAGGACACCTACACCACCCGATGTCACAGGAAGGCCAAAAAGATCATCAAGGACAACAACCACCCGAGCCACTGCCTGTTCACCCCGCTATCATCCAGAAGGCGAGGTCAGTACAGGTGCATCAAAGCTGGGACCGAGAGACTGAAAAACAGCTTCTACCTCAAGGCCATCAGACTGTTAAACAGCCATCACTAACATTGAGTGGCTGCTGCCAACATACTGACTTAAATCTCTAGCCACTTTAAACATAGGAATTGGATGTAACAATGTATCACTAGCCACTGTAAACAATTTTGTATATAATGTTTACGTATCCGACATACTCATATCAAATGTATACACTGTACTCTAAACCATCTACTGTATCTTGCCTATGCCGTTCGGCCATCGACCCAAATCTCTAGCCACTTTAATAATTATAATTGGATGAAATAATGTATCACTAGCCACTTCAAACAATGCCATTTATATAATGTTTACATATCCTACATTACTCATCTCATATATATATATATATATATATGTGTATATACTGTGCTCCATACCATCTACTGCATCTTGCCTATGCCGGTCAGCCATCGCTCATCCATATATTTATATGTACATACTCGTATTCATTCCTTTACTCTTGTGTGTATAAGGTAGTTGTTGTGAATTTGTTAGATTACTTGTTAGATACTACTGCATGGTCGGAACTAGAAGCACAAGCATTTCGCTACACTCGCATTAACATCTGCTAACCATGTGTATGTGACAAATAAAATTTGATTTGATTTGAGTGTGTGTGTGTGTTTTTGATTTTTTTTAGGCAAGTCAGTTAAGAACAAATTCTTATTTTCAATGACGGCCTAGGAACAGTGGGTTAACTGCCTGTTCCGGGGCAGAACGACAGATTTGTACCTTGAACTTCCAACTTTTCGGTTACAAGTCCAATGCTCTAACCACTAGGCTACTCTGTGTGTGTGTGTGTGTGTGTGTGTGTGTGCGTGCGTGCGTGCGTGCGTGCGTGCGTGCGTGTGTGTGTGTGAGAGAGGGACTGAAATGAGATAATGACAACTTCTGGATGACATCTGTTTTGAAAAGTGATAACATGGTGGCAATTATAAAGTATCTCATCATTATAATACATTTTATTGTGGAAGTGGCACTTCCCCATCCAATTTTAATGGCCAGTGAAATTGATGACACTTCAAGTTCCAGGAATACATTACTATAGTGAATCATTCGTCTTCCTCAGTAGATAAAGAGAGAGAATGAAGGTTGTTCTCGGGCTGTTGAAAATAGCTTAATACCGCCACACTGGCTGTCATGTTCGAACCCCGCAGGGCAATTGAACTGATTCCAGAGGCTGATCCAAAACACCGCCGGCAGAGAAGAGGTATTTGGAGTGGACTCCTAGTCTGACTCAGGAGGCGCACACACCACCCACAGCTTCCGAGTATATTTCGCGCTAATGTTCAGTCTCTGGATAATAAAGTTGATGAGCTAAGGGCTAGGATCTCCTTCCAGAGAGACATCAGAGATTGTAACAAACTCTGTTTCACGGGAAACATGGCTCTCTAGGGATAGAGAGCCATGTTTCTGAGTCCGTACAGCCAGTTGGGTTCTCGGTTCATTGCGCAGACAGGAATAAAAGATCTTTCCGGTAAGAAGAAGGGCGGGGGTGTATGTTTCATGATTAACAACTCATGGTGTAATTGTGATAACATACAGAAACTCAAGTCCTTTTGTTCATCCATCCTAGAATACCTCACAATCAAATGCCGACCGTATTACCTCCCAAGATAATTCTCTTCAGTTATAGTCACAGCTGTGTATATTCCACCTCAAGCCGATACCACGACGGCCCTCGAAGAACTACACTGGACTCTATGCAAAACGCTACCAAAGTTCTACCAACACATTGACTGTAGCACTCGATCTGAGAAAACATTGGACCACTGCTACTCAGCTTTTTGAAATGCCTACAAGGCCCTCCCTCCTTTTGGCAAATCTGATCATGACTTTATTTTGCTCCTACCTTCCTATAAGCAGAAACTCAAACAGAAAGTACCTGTGCTATGGACTATTCAATGCTGGTCTGACCAAAATGAATCCATGCTTCAAGATTTTTTTGATCATGAGGACTGGGATATGTTCCGGGTAGCCTCTAAGAATAATATTGATGAATACACGGATACGGTGACTGAGTTTATTAGGAAATGTATAAGAGATGTACCATTAAAACTTACACAAAACAGAAACCGTGGATAGATGGCAGCATTCGCGCAAAACTGAAACCACTGCATTTAACCATGGCAAGGTGACTGGGAATATGACCGAATACAAACAGTGTAGTTATTCCCTCCGTAAGGCAATCAAACAGAAAAAACGTCAGTACAGAGGCAAAGTGGAGTCACAACTCAACGGCTCAGAAGTGAGACGTATGTGGCAGGGTCTACAGACAACTACAGACTACAAGAGGGAAAACCAGCCACGTCGCGGACACCGACGTCTTGCTTCCGGATAAGCTAAACACCTTTTTCGCCCGCTTTGAGGATAATACAGTGATACCAAGGACAGTGGGCTCTCGTTCTCCGTGGACGACGTGAGTAAGACATTTAAGCGTGTTAACTACGGTTGCACATTTTGGGGAATAATCAGAGGTTGAATCTTTCCGTGAGAATTAATGGGAATATATGGGAATTAACGGGAATATATGGGAATTAATGGAAATGTATGCAAATTAATATTAATACAATTTAAATATAGATGTGTTTTGCATTGGATATACAGCTGTCACGTTCAGGCCTGATATTATTAGGCTGGAGTGTTTAGTTTCGTTTTGGTGTAGGGGTTTTTTGTTCTAGGTGTTGTATTTCTATGTTGGGGTAATGGTTCCCAATTAGAGGCAGCTGAGTGTCGTTACCTCTAATTGGGAACCATATATATGTTTGTAGTTTTCATTAGGGGTTTGTGGGTTATTGTTTGAGCATAGCTTGTTTTATGTTTAGTTGTGTTCAGCTTCACGATCTTCGTTACGTTCGTTTTGTTGTTTTGTCCCAGTTACGTTCGTAATAAAAATGTATACTGGAAGCATCGCTGCGTCTTGGTCTGTCCCTCACGGAGATCGTGACAACAGCATTTACCTTTTACCTTATCATAAGTAGACATAATTGCAAATGATTAAATCCTTTCAATAGAAATAAAAAAACAATTTATTTACGAATTTAACTTTAATTAAATGAGTTGACTCTTCACATGGGATGATTTCAATAAACAACAAAAGAAAGGGAATATTGAATGATTCCCAATGATCCGTTGCATCTCCCAAAAACGTTTTCAACATACATCTGTAAAATGATAGTCGACATACTAAAGCTTTGGTTGTCTTCCTCTCAGGCTTCCATGTCTTCTCCCTGGACGTCCTCAATGTCCACCTCTTGAACATCAGACTCTGAGGCCTCATCTTCACTGTCACTTTCCAACCTTGTTGAGGGATGGCTCAAAAAGCCTCACATTTGCCCTGATGGCCACCAATTTTTCAACCCTTGTATTGGACAGAATGTTGCGTGCTTTGGTGTGTGCGCTCCCAAACAAGGACCAGTTGTGCTGTGAGGCGGCTGATGTTGGTGGGATTTGGAGGATGATAGAGGCAACAGGGGAAAGAGCCTCAGATCCAGAAAGTCCCTTCCACCAGGTGGCTGATGAGATATGTTGGCACGACTGCCAAATTGCATCTCCATCCCAAAGCCCTTTGCTTGGAAGTGTACTTCGCCAGACTGCCAAGAACCATGCCCTCATCCAGGCCAAGGTGGTGAGACACGGTAGTGATGACAACATAGGCCTTGTTGATCTCTGCACCAGACAGGATGCTCTTGCCAGCATACTTGGGGTCCAACATGTACGCTGTGGCGTGTATGGGCTTCAGGCAGAAGTCTTCACGCTTTTTGATGTATTTCAGAACTGCAGTTTCCTCTGCTTGGAGCAACAGTGAAGTGGGCAGGGCAGTACGAATTTCTTCTCTTACATCTGCAAGCAGAGTCTGAACATCAGACAGGATGGCATTGTCCCCCTCAATCCGTGCAATGGCTACTGCTAATGGTTTCAGGAGTTTCAGGCTGATTACCACTCTCTCCCAAAATACATCATCCAGGAGGATCCTCTTGATGGGGCTGTCCATTTCGGCAGACTGTGATATGGCCATTTATTCATCTAAGTTCAATTATATTCTACTTACTATAAAATCACACGGGACTTATACGCATATCTTGTCAGCTAAAGGAACAAACCTACAGTACAGCTAAAGAATCAAGCAGATAACATAGGCCTACAGTAGCCCAACTAATATTCTGTTCTTCTGAAGTACATTTTCTTCATATCATGTTTCTTTAGACCTGACTAAAATAAATAATGGATTTATTGTGATGGTGTATATTATATTTATTTATTAGACTTTTTCAAATGTAAATGTTCCAAAGGCTAGCATCATCAGCTTGTATCAGTGTGGGCCTGGAGATGCAAAACGTGTTCATGTTAATGGTCAATTATCATGAGACCGGCAGTCTTTTACATGACAATAACCGGTGGACAAAATTTCATAACCACCACAGCCCTGTTCCATCTATTAATGCTAAACAGGAGTTGAGAGTCTATAGGCTATGTACTGTATCATCTTGGACGACTAAACAGAACCAACTTTTATCACACTTAAAAACCGTCTGTCATCATAACCAGGTTAAAGCTACGAGAGCACTGACATGTCGAGATGTGTGAATACATAACTGGGTTGCTGGAGTTGGGGAGGCTGATGAGGAGGAGGCTGGAATTGGGGGAGGCTGGGGAAGTGGAGGCTGGAGTTGGGGGAGGCTGGGGAGGAGGAGGCTGGAGTTGGGGGAGGATGGGGAGGAGGAGGCTGGAGTTGGGGGAGGATGGGGAGGAGGAGGCCGGGGAAGTGAAGGCTGGAGGTATTTCCAAGAACATACACATCTTTACCATTACAGTAATGGCTCTCTCTTTGTTCAGGTCTGTTGAACATGTGTGTATAGAGTAGAAGTAAAATGTGTGTGTGTGTGTGTGTGTGCGTGTGCGTGCGTGCGTGTGCTGTCTGTTTCATATGGAGTCATTTACAGTCTTAACAATGCCGACTGCTGGCCTCTCGACTCTCCTGAGGACGAGTGCACTGAGCCACCAGACAGACACATACAGGAGGAGCCCCTACTAAGAAACTTTACTGCCCCTAGCAACTGACATGATAACACCACTTTTAACCTCTTAATGGCCCGCTCCAGTCCTCCACAGTCCACACCCAGCACATCTCCACCTCTGAGGCCCACACTGGTGGAGAAGGAGGGGAGTTAACCACCCCGCTAACCTACTTCAATCAGCCCGTAACCAGCTGTGTAGCAAAGGAGGGAAAGATCCTCCCTCCTAAAGCACCAGATGACTGGGCTGTGCCCCCTATGAGAGAGGTGGCCCACTGCCAGACACTAGGTTTAGATACTGGCAGGTGGAGAAGAGGAGGAGAAGCAAAGGAAAGAGGGAGTCTTCTAAATCCCATAATGGACAGGATTAGTGTGTGTGGATAGTGGGCACAATGGGAGCTGTCTGTCTCCTATTAGCTTAGTGAGTGCCTGTCTATTTAGCCCATAGAGATTTATGAGGCATCTCATCCCCCAGCATTAGTTCCCTCCTCTAGAAGTCATACAGTGGTGCACAACTGCCATCTGGTTGAAAGGAGTTATTTTTGTTGCTTGCAAGGCTTTACTATACTACATGTGGACACCCCATCAAATTAGTGGATTCGGCTATTTCAGCCACACTTGTTGCTGACAGTTGTAAACAATTGAGCACACAGCTATGCAATATCCATATTGGCAGTATAATGGCCAGTACTGAAGAGCTCAAAGACTTTCAACGTGGCACCGTCATAGGATACCAGCTTTCTAACAAGTTAGTTTGTCACATTTCTGCTCTGCTAGAGCTGCCCCAGTCCACTGTAAGTGCTGTTATTGTGAAGTGGAAACGTCTAGCAGCAACAACGGCACAGCCACAAAGTGGAAGGCCACACAAGCTCACAGAATGGGACTGCCGAGTGCTGAAGCGAGTAGCGAGTAAAAATCCCCTGTCCTCGGTTGCAACACTCACTACCGAGTTCCAAACTGCCTCTGGAAGCAACGTCAGCACAATAACTGTTTGTCAGGAGCTTAATGAAATGGGTTTCCATGGTCAAGCAGCCGTACACAAGCCTAAGATCACCATGCGCAATGCCAAGAATCAGCTGGAGTGGAGTAAAACTCGCCACCATTGGACTCTCGAGCAGTGGTAACGCGTTCTCTGGAGTGATCAATCACGCTTCACCATCTGGCAGTCCGACAGAAGAATCTGGGCCAGGAGAACGCTTCCTACCCCAATGCATAGTGTCAACTGTAAAGTTTGGTTGAGGAGGAATAATGGTCTGGGTTTTTCATGGTTCATGCTAGGCCCCTTAGTTCCAGTGAAGGGAAATCTTAACGCTACAGCATACAATGACATTCTAGACAATACTGTGCTTCCAACTTTGTGGCAAACATTTTGGGGAAGGCCCTTTCTTGTTTCAGCATGAAAATGGCCCTGTGCACAAAGCAAGGTCCATACAGAAATGGTGTGTCGAGATCGGTGTGGAACAACTTGTCTGGCCTGCACAGAGCCCTGACCTCAACCCCATCAAACAACTTTGGGATGAATTGGAACGCCAACTGCGAGCCAGGTCTAATCACCCAAAACCTGTGTCCGATCTCATTAATGCTCTTGTGGCTGAATGGAAGCAAGTCCCCGCAGCAATGTTCCAACATCTAGTGGAAAGCCTTCCCAGAAGAGTGGAGGCTGTTATAGCAGCAAAGAGGGGACCAACTCCTTATTAATGCCCATGGTTTTGGAATGAGATGTTTGACGAGTGTAGCTGGTTGAATTACAGTAAAGATGACCCCGCATGAAAAAGCCTTAAACATCAGCACTTCATTAGATGCTACACTGTACTGTACCTTTTTTGAAACAGCTGACATTTGGTATTGGTATTTAGTATTTTGTATTTTATTAGGATCCCCATTAGCTGTTGCAAAAGCAGCATTTGTTCTTGGTTTTTAATAATTGTGTAGTATTACCAGGAGTGCTGATTCCTCTCTGAAACCGTCCAAACTATTACTCAGAGCACTCACAGTGCAAACTGCTGACTTTCTGAGAGGCTAAAAAGAGAAGCTCGGGCTGACCTGGCTGGGCTGATTGAAATCACTCAGCTAGAGACAGAGCATCCATTTCCTCAGCCTGTCTGACACAGCCTTGGTTATCACTACAGCTGCTTTCCTCTCTGCTGCCTGCACCGGACAACCACCTGACATCCACACAACGTCTCCTCTGCATAATTAATAGCCAGGGAGGTAGTGTTACTGAGGGGGGGGAGACAGACCAACAACAGAAAAAAATTGTGAGATTGAAGAGAGCAAAAGTGAGAGAGAATGAAGGGAGAGTGTGGGGACAGAGTGACAAAGTGATGCATGACACTGGGATATTTTTATGTAAAAGGACCCATGAGCACCAACATGTAAAAGGACCCATGAGCACCAACATGTGAAGTTCATAGGAGTATTTCAAATGTGGTGTCAGGGATACTTAAATCAGTTTGACCAAATTTGTTAAATGTGCAACCAGAGGAAAAGAACTCTGGACCACCTTTACTCCACACACAGAGACGCATACAAAGCTCTCCCTCACCCTCCATTTGGCAAATCTGACCATAATTATATCCTCCTGATTCCTGCTTACAAGCAAAAATTAAAGCAGGAAGCACCAGTGACTAGATAAATAAAAAAGTGGTCAGATGAAGCAGATGCTAAGCTACAGGACAGTTTGGCTAGCACAGACTGGAATATGTTCCGGGATTCCTCCAATGGCATTGAGAGTAAACCACATCTGTCATAGGCTTCATCAATAAGTGCATCGATGACGTCGCCCCCACAGTGACCGTATGTACATACCCTAACCAGAAGCCATGGATTACAGGCAGCATCCACACTGAGCTAAAGGGTAGAGCTGCCGCTTTCAAGGAGCGGGCCTCTAACCCAGAAGCTTATAAGCAATCCCGCTATGCCCTCTGACGAACCATCAAACAGGCAAAGAGTCAATACAGGACTAAGATTGAGTCGTACTACACCGGCTCTGACGCTCGTCGGATGTGGCAGGGCTTGCAAACCATGACAGGCTACAAATGGAAGCACAGTTGAGAGCTGCCCAGTGACACGAGCCTACCAGACGAGATAAACTACTATGCTCGCTTCGAGGCAAATAACACTGAAATATGCATGAGAGCACCAGCTGTACCGGACGACTGTGTGATCACGCTCTCCGCAGCCGATGTGAGTAAGACCTTTAGACAGGTCAACATTCACAAGGCGCAGGGCCAGACGGATTACCAGGACGTGCACTGCGAGCATGTGCTGACCAACTAGCAAGTGTCTTCACTGACATTTTCAACCTCTCCCTGTCTGAGTCTGTAATACCAACATGTTATAAGCAGACCACCATAGCCCCTGTGCCCAAGAACACTAAGGTAATCTGTCTAAATGACTAACGACCCATAGCACTCACGTCTGTAGCCATGAAGTGCTTTGAAAGGCTGGTCATGGCTCACATCAATACCATCATCGCAGAAACCCTAGACCCACTCCAAATTGCATATTGCCCCAACAGATCCACAGATGATGCAATCTCTATTGCACTCCACACTGCCCTTTCCCACCTGGACAAAAGGAACACCTATGTGAGAATGCTATTCATTGACTACAGCTCAGCGTTAGTGAGATGCTCAGCGTTAGTGAGACCTGGCCGTGTGGTGCCAGGACAACAACCTCTCCCTCAACGTAATCAAGACAAAGGAGATGATTGTGGCTTACAGGTAAAGGAAGACCGAGCACGCCCCCATTCTCATCGACGGGGCTGCAGGGGAGCAGGTTGAGAGCTTCAAGTTCATTGGTGTCCACATCACCAACAAACTAACATGGTCCAAGCACACCAAGACAGTCGTGAAGCGGGCACGACAAAACCTATTCCCCCTCAGGAGACTGAAAAGATTTGGCATGGGTCCTCAGATCCTCAAAAGGTTCTACAGCTGCATCATCGAGAGCATCCTGACTGGTTGCATCACTGCCTGGTATGGCAGCTGCTCGGCCTCCGACCGCAAGGCACTACAGAGGATAGTGCAAACGGCCCAGTACATCACTGGGGCCAAGCTTCCTCTATACCAGTCAGTGTCAGAGAAAGGCCCTAAAAATTGTGACTCCAGCCACCCTAGTCATAGACTGTTCTCACTGCTACCGCACGGCAAGCGATACCAGAGCGCCAAGTTTATGTCCAAGAGGATTCTAAACAGCTTCTACCCCCAAGCCATAAGACTCCTGAACATCTACACAGAATATTCGCATTGCCCCCCCCCCCTCCCCTCTCCACACCACTGCCACTCTCTGTTGTCATCTATGCATAGTCACTTTAATAACTCTACCTACATGTACATACTACCTCAACTAACCGGTGCCCCCTTGTATATATTGTTATTTTTTACTGCTGCTCTTTAATTACTTATTACTTTTGTCTCTTATTCTTATCCGTATTTTTTTTTTTATCTGCACTGTTGGTTAAGGGCTCGTAAGTAAGCATTTCACTGTAAGGTCTGCACGTGGTGTATTCAGCGCATGTGACTAATAGAATTTGACGAAACCTAAGAGTCTATATTTTTGAGAAATTAAGGCATATATACATTCTTCAACCATTTTTCATTCTAAAAATGTTTAATAAGCAAAGGCTTTGGTTTCTGGTCAAAAAGATGGAAAAGGGGTCTTAGAAAACGTCTACCAGAAAAAATCTTAAGGTATTATAAATGTATAATATATAAAAAATTATCTTCAAGTAAAGACCCCTGCCAACTAATATCAACACTTACATTTAGTTGGAGACTTCTGTAAGTTTAAGAAATATTGCCATGTGTCTTGTAATGTACCATTACCAACAACCCATATATCTTTAAGATATTTTCAAATTTCTCTACCTCAGGAGGGAGGATAATGAAAGTTCACAGCAGTAACAAGTAATAGTAGAAATACCATATTAGTTAAAGTGATTTT
The DNA here is from genome assembly GCA_003317085.1 of Hucho hucho. Lineage (NCBI taxonomy): Eukaryota > Metazoa > Chordata > Actinopteri > Salmoniformes > Salmonidae > Hucho > Hucho hucho. Next base: position 81,040 of record QNTS01002346.1, on the reverse strand, counting down.
ACTGATATCAATTTTGTTTGAATTATGAAGTGATTAAAACATCGAAATTCTGCTACCAAATCTGTAACGAAATTTCAGTAAAATCTGTAACAGTATTTCTGCAATTGCATTGGCTACAATGGGAATGTAGTAGTCACAAACCACAGTTGGATTCGCAAGTTTGGACAGTACAGTACAGCACAGCACAATAAAGTAGAGTTCAGTACAGTAGACAGTAGAGCATACTAGAGTTGAGAACACTATACTGTACTATACTCTACTGTTCTGTTCTGTACTCCACTGTACTGTACTCTACTGTTCTGTACTGAACTCTACTGTTCTGTTCTGTACTCTACTGTACTGTGTTGTACTTTGGTGTCCAAACTTGTGAAAAATAGACATTCCTGACCAACCAAATTTGGTCTTGTTTGGGGGCATAGCTCATTAAAATAATAGAAAGTGTGTAGAATAATACCCAAATATGCAAAGGAGGATATTGCATATTTTTACCTTTGAGTACCTATTCATATACATCACCATGAAGAGAATGACCTTCATGTCCATAATTATGCACTTCTGTGTAGTACAGATCAGGGACCCATGATGTAATTCAGCTACTGTAATTCCGTTAGCGAGTGTAAATCCACTTCACTTACTGTAGTTCAATAACCAAAATAGATTTTTTCATAGCTGACACCCCATTCTTTCTGCAGACATCTTTCAATCTTAATTCAGAGCAGAGTTAACAGAGTTTGGGGAAAACGAGGTCTCATAAAACCCTGAGGGAGATTTTACTAAAATTATCTTACCAAACTTCTGCACAGTTCTTCCAGTAAATGTATTTTTGTAAAATGGTCTGTGTAAATTGTTAAAAGTAGTCCTTGTGCATAGAGTTGTATGGTTTGTTAAACTTAGAAATCAATGGTTTTCGTTATATTTTAAATATATTTTAAATGAAAATGTTACCATGGAATTGCCCACAGGAAGAAAATCTGCAGAGTCAAAAAGAGAGTGGTGACGCAGACAGACACGCAGAGGCAGACACGCAGAGGCAGACACGCAGAGGCAGACACGCAGAGGCAGACACGCAGAGACAGACACGCCGAGGCAGGCACGCAGAGGCAGACACG
>QNTS01002346.1:17070-63103 GCA_003317085.1 Hucho hucho | reverse complement strand
AACAAAGGATTGATTACTGTAGTATCAACCCTGTCTTGTGGATTTGGCCACAGGTTCTCATCCACATCACAATGGATGTTTTCATTAGCCAAACATCTTGGGAAAAATCTTTGTGCATGGCGAATCCAGGCCTGACACTGGTCTGCTGTGATGTCATTGCATGCGTCATCCATGGCCTGGAGAAGGGTGGCTTGTTGGGGGCCTATCATAAATTCCTCAATCGGGTTAAGGAAAGGAGAGTATGGGGGTAAGTACAGGGTGGTAAATTGTGGATGGGCCTGAAACCATGCTTGCACCATTTGAGCATGGTGGAACCTGACATTATCCATCACAATGACATAGGTCACGCCATCAGCTCCACAGACCTGATTTAGCTCATCAAGGAAGGTTACAAGGAGAGCTGCATTATATGATCCAATATAGCCGCACACATGGTGATGTTGGCACCACGTTGTCCAGGTGCTTGGATGGTTGCCCACTGGCCAATGAAATTCTGACCACTCCTCCTTGTCTTGGCCAGGTTGAAGCCTGCCTCATCCAAAAAGAGGAATTTGTGATGGTTTTTATCACCCTCTACAATGTTGAGAGTAGCCTAATGTTCAGTGCATGCTGAAGACTTACCGGCTCTCATTGCGGAAAGTTCTGATGATTGAGGCCACGGTTGATCTTCTGAGGTTTGGTTGAATCATTGTAGCTGCCTCAGTCATTGTCATGCCATGATTTACGACATGGTCTACAACTATTGCTCGGATTTCATTGGGCACTCTTTGCTGTTGCTGCCTCTGTCTCGGTCCATGGCCTTGTCCTCTACCCCCCCCCCCCTTCCTCCTCCCACTGCTTGACCTTTATTGTGACCAGGATCACCTGCCGGCTCCATGTTATCGCTATGTTGTTGTAGGTGGAAACCCCTCATTTCACTTTACACTCTTAACCACAATGTGGAATCAATCATCACTAACGAGTTTCAGTATTGGAAAAGCAATTACAAAGGCCTGCATACATACACTCACCGGCCACTTTAGTAGGTACACCTGCGTGTTAACGCAAATAGCCTGCTCCTTCTAACAGCAAATTTTGTAACTGCCTGCAACTCAATATATAGAGTATATAGAGTAGAGAGCTTTAGTTGTTGTTCGACCAAACATTAGAACGGGCATAGGTGTACCTAATAAAGTGGCAGAGTGTACAGTAATGTGTACAGTAATGTCAAATCTGAATGTACAGTAATGAGTGTACAGTAATGTCAAATCTGAAAACATGGTCTGGAAAAGTGGTACATGGGACCATAGAAACAGTGTCTGATACAGAATGATGATGAAATATTACATCCATAGATAACGTAGTCCACTTGGTTCATGTTCCATGGTAATTGGTGTCAATGGATCTCGTTATCCTGAACCTTTCATAAAATATTGTTCGTCAGTTTCCATAAAACTATGCATTAAGAGTAATGCAACAGTTATTTATCATTTTGATCAGTTCTATCAATTGATAGTTAGATCGTTGTAATGAAATGAATAGACAGTCATCTCAGATGTAATGTGTGAATTGCATTTTGAAATGGTAATACTTTGATGTTAAGTTGTGTCATTTTGAACAGGTGATTTTAGTTCAATGAACACATGATCTTAGCTTCATGTGTATTGTATCCAAGCAATTGGAAAAAGTGTCCAGAGTTTTGAAAAATGTGCATTTTGATCATCGGTTGTGAGTTTTGTGTCTAGAGTTTTGAAAAATGGCATCAAGGTTCTGAAATTAGTGCCAAAGTGATTGTAAAAAACTGTAAATTAGTGCAAATAAATCATTGGTGTTACATTTTTAAATAGGTGCTGCAGGTTTAACAACTCTCCAATCTCCCCAACAGCAGAAGGGTTTCCCAAGTCTAGCCAGACGTACAACTGGGAAAAAGACTAGGCCTACACTCTGGTTGACTGGCGCTGGCGCAGGTGGAACAGCTGGCAAAAGGCACCACCACTCTCTCTTCTCTGCCCACCCATCTGGAGCAGGTCTCTGAGGTTGGTAGGTGAAACTAGATATACTGCCACAGGACATACTGTGCCACAATCAAGCTGGCACTGCCCCCCACACACACACATCTCTCCATTGTGTGCCACCGCCCACCAAGGCACACAGGTCCCTCCAGAGTTGGATAATTAGTGAGGCACAGTGCCAAGGCAGAACCAACAAGCAAACAGACCTTGAGATCCAAATGAAAGCCTGGGGTAGTAATCACAGAACATAGACAAGAACAAAATAAGAGATCAAGGAGTGAAAAACAAAGCACGGAAGACAGCAAAAGAAAAACAGCAAGAGTGATGGGAGAGAGAGAGAGAGAGAGAGAGAGAAAGAGAGAGACAGAAGGAGAAGGAGAAGGAGAAGGAGAGGGAAAGAGATGGAAGGAGAGCACAGATTCCTGTCTCTGAATGGTAAATGCTATTAGAGTGCTTTCCTGGGAGATAGTTGCCAACAGAGCAGGGATGATACAGACCCATGGGAAAACTCCCAGCTCTTCTCCAGGGAGACTTTAAGTCTGCCTGCCTGCCAGCCACTCTTGACTCCCTGCCTGCTTCATACCTCTGTCTCCTGCCTGTCTCTCAGTCTCCCTGCTTCCCTCTCTCCCTCCTAGCTTGCTTGTCTTCTTTCCTACCTCCCTGTCTCTCCCTACTTGTCTCCCTCTCTGTCTCCCTGGCTTCCTCCCCTCTACCTCATAGCTTTTTCCCTCTCTTCATCCCTACCTCCCTTCCTAGCTGCTGATCTCCTCCTAGTTTCTGGAGCCTGTATTTTGGCTGGCAGTTTGTCTGCTTCAGTCTGCCGATTCCTCTGTCTCCCCTCAAAGACAAACTGCATGCAAACTTACAGGACTCCACCACTCTCAGAGGAGACTAGACAGCCATCTAACACAGCACACAGAGTGGAGAAGGTACACTACATTGCCAAAATTAGTGGATTCAGCTATTTCCTCGGTTGCAACACTCACTACCGAGTTCCAAACTGCCTCTGGAAGCAATTTCAGCACAAGAACTGTTCGTCGGGAGCTTCATGAAATGGGTTTCAATGGCAGCTGCACACAATTCTAAGATCACCATGCGCAATGCCAAGCATCGGCTGGAGTGGGGTAAAGCTCGCCGCCATTGGACGCTGGAGCAGTGGAAACACGTTCTTTGGAGTAATGAATCACGCTTCACCATCTGGCAGTCTGATGGACGAATCTGGGTTTGGCTGATGCCAGGAGAACGCTACCTGCCTGAATGCATAGTGCCAACTAAAGTTTTGTGGAGGAGGAATAATGGTCTGGGACTGTTTTCATGGTTTGGGCTAGGCCCCTTAGTTCCAGTGAACTAGTGAACATTGACATTCTAGACAATTCTGTGCTTCCAAATGTGTGGCAACAATTTGGAGAAGGCCCTTTCCTGTTTCAGCATGACAATGACCGGTGCAGGGTCCATACAGAAATGGTTTGTTGAGATCGGTGTGGAAGAACTTGGCTGGCCTGCACAGAGCCCTGACCACAACCCCACCGGACACCTTTGGGATGAATTGGAACGCCGTCTGCGAGCCAGGCCTAATCGCCCATCTAGTGCAAAGCCTTCCCAGAAAAGTGGTGTCTGTTATAGCAGCAAAGGGGAGACCAACTCCATATAGGGAGACCAACTCCATATACAAAGGGGAGACCAACTCCATATACACAATAGAAAATAACAGGCAACACACTACCTGACAGAGTGAGAGCATGTTTACCTGAAGAACATGTGAGAGTTGAGGGTGACAGTGAGAGACAGGAAAGAGAGAGCAAGCGAGAGAGAGAGAGAGAGGGCAGAGAGAAAGAGAGCAAGAGAGAGAGAGGGCAGAGAGATGAGCAGTGAGACGTGGCGTGGGAGAGAGGAAGGCCCCCTGAGCCACGGGTGTTCACGTGTTGCCAGGCGGCGCTCATCACTCACTGAAGCGTGTGTAATGTAGGGTGGTGAGTCATTGGCTAGGGACACTACAGATCCTTCTCACACCAAGCCCTGCTTCTCATCCCACAGGGGTATTAGGGTGGGGGTGTGGTTACACTCCTGTGTGTGTGTGTGTGTGTGTGTGTGTGTGTGTGTGTGTGTGTGTGTGTGTGTGTGTGTGTGTGTGTGTGTGTGTGTGTGTCTGCAATAAGGCACTAAAGTAAAACTGCAAAAAATGTGGCAAAGAAATTTACTTTATGTTCTGAATACAAAGCGCTATGTTTGCGGCAAATCCAACACAACACATAACTGAGTACTACTCTTCACATTTTCACGCATGGTGGTGCCGCATCATGTTATGGGTATGCTTGTCATCGTCAAGACTAGGGAGTTTGTTAGGATAAAAAGAAACGGAATAGAGTTAAGCACAGGCAAAATCCTAGAAGAAAATCTGCTGTAGGTCTGTATGCTTTCCAACAGACACTGGGAGACAAATTATAATTGGATGAAATAATGTATCACTAGCCACTTTAAACAATGCCATTTATATAATGTTTACATATCCTACATTACTCATCTCATATATATATATATATATATGTGTATATACTGTACTCCATATCATCTACTGCATCTTGCCTATGCCGGTCAGCCATCCGAGTAGGTATATAAATATACATGTATGAGCATAAGTAAGGAAATGAGAACACACATATTCCATCAACAACACTTAAACAATCTAATGAACAATCTATGATGACGTACCAGCCTTGATCTTCGTGTTCGTAAAGCGATGTGAGCGTAATACATCTGCTAACCATGTGTATGTGACAAATAAAATTTGATTTGATTTGATTTGAAATGCACCTTTCAGCAGGACAATAACCAAACACCAGCCAGCTGGTCTGCGCATGCTCTGAAGACGCGGCTAGGGATTCCGTCTGGGCCGGCAGCCTTGCGAGGGTTAACACGTTTAAATGCTTTACTCACATCAGCCACGGAGAAGGAGAACCCACAGTCTTTGGTAGCGGGCCGCATTGGTGGCACTGTACTGTCCTCAAAGCGTGCAAAGAAGTTGTCTAACTTGTCTGGAAGCAAGACGTCGATGTCTGCGATGTGGCTGGTTTTCTTTTTGTAATCCGTGATTGTCTGTAGACCCTGACACATAAGTCTTGTGTTTGAGCCGTTGAATTGCGACTCCACTTTGTCTCTATACTGGCGCTTTGATTGTTTGATTGCCTTGCGGAGGGAATAACTACACTGTTTGTATTCGGCCATGTTTCCAATCGCCTTGCCATGATTAAATGCGGTGGTACATGATTTCAGTTTTGCACGAATGCTGCCATCAAGCCACGATTTCTGGTTAGGGAAGGTGTTAATAGTCACAGTTGGTACAACATCTCCTATACCCTTCCTTATAAACTCGCTCACCAAGTCAGCGTATACGTCAATGTTATTGTCTGAGGCTACCCGGAACATATTCCATTCCACGTGAACGAAGCAATCTTGAAGTGTGGAATCTGATTGGTCAGACCAGCGTTGAATAGACCTTAGCATGGACGCTTCCTGTTTTAGTTTCTGCCTATAGGAGGGGAGCAACAAGATGGAGTCGTGGTCGGATTTGCCAAAAGGAGGGTGGGGAGGGCCTTGTATGCATCGCGGAAGTTAGAGTAGCAATGGTCAAGCGTATTACTCGCTCATGTACTGCAATCGATATGCTGATAGAATTTCTGTAGCCTTGTTCTCAAATTAGCCCTGCTACAATAAAAGCAGCCTCAGGATATATGGTTTCCAGTTTGCATAAAGTCCAGTGAAGTTCCTTGATGGCCATCTTGGTATCCTCTTGCAGCGGGATATATACGGTTGTGACGATAACCGAGGAGAGTTCTCGGTTCTCGGCATTTGATTTTCGAAGAATTCTAAGTCAGGTGAACAAAAGGACTTGAGTTCTTGTATGTTGTTACAATTACACCATGAGCCGTTAATCATGACACTTACACCCCTGCCCTTCTTCTTACCGGAGAGATATTTATTCCTGTCAATCTTGTTGGCTGTACGGACTCCGACAGCATTACAAACCTGGATATCTCTTTGGAAAGCAACGCTTGCCCTGATTTCGTCGACTTTGTTAACTAGGGACTGGACATTAGCGAGTAATTCACTCGGAAGCGGTGGGTGGTGTGCGTGCATCTGAAGCCTCACTAGAAGACCGCTCCGGCACCCTCTCCTCCGGTGGCGTTGTTTTGGGTCGGCCTCTGGAATCAGTTCAAATGCCCTGGGAGGTGCAGACAAAGGATCCGCTTTGGGAAAGTCGTATTCCTGGTTGTAGTGCTGGTTGTGCTGGTAAGTTGACGTCTCTCTGGTATCCAATAGTTCTTCCCGGCTGTATGTAATAACACTTAACCTGTTACGGATCCAATCCCGTGAATGGGATCAATTTTGACAACATCCGGTGAAATGCAGAGCGCCACATTCAAATTACAAAAATACTAATTTCAAACATTCATGAAAATACAAATGCTGCACACCCTTCAAAAGCTTAGACTCTTGTTAATCTAACAGCATTGTCAGATTTCAAAAAAGCAGAACATTTGATTGTCTGAGGACAGCGCCCCACTCAAAAGCTCAATTAGCATAATAACATAACCAGCAGAGGTGTCACAAAACTCAAAAATAGCATAAAATAAATCGCTTACCTTTGATGATCTTCCTCTGATGGCATACCCAAGCGTCCAGGTTACACAATAAAAGGTCCTTTTGTTCGATAAAGTTCCTCTTTATATCCATATAGCTCCATTTGGTTGGCGCGTTTTGTTCAGTAATCCACCTGCCCAAAGGCTTTCATCCATGCAGACAAACAATATCCCAAAAGTAACCGTAAAGTTTGTCGAAAAAAGTCAAACAGCATTTGTAATCAATACTCAGATACCCTAAAATGAATATACACTATAATATTTCAGACGGAATATAACTTGCTGAATAGAAGAGAAAAAGAACTGAGCGCGCATTCCCTGTTACGCGCAAAATCCAAAACAGGACACTTCACTTGAACTCAGGCACAAGTGGTCTTACTCCCTTGATTTTCATGATTAGCTTACAACCTTTTTCTAAAGACTGTTGACATCTAGTGGAAGCCATAGGAACTGCAATCTGGGGGTTAAACTATGAGGCTTTGAATAGCTGGCCTATTTAAAACAGTGTGACGTGACTGATTCAGACATCCCGGATGGATTTTGCTCGGGTTTTTGCCTGCCATATCAGTTCTGTTATACTCACAGACATTATTTTAACAGTTTTAGAAACTTCAGAGTGTTTTCTATCCAAAGCTACTAATTATATACATATCCTAGCTTCTGGGCCTTACTCTGGGCACGTTTTTCATCCAAACTTCAAAATACTGCCCCCTAGCCCTAAGAATTTCTGGGCAAACAGTGTAAGAAATAATACATAAAAAATACTGCACAGTTTCCTAAGGACTAGAAGCAAAGCTGCCATCTCTATTCGCGCCATCTATAGGTGCCATCTCTTTGAATGTCCCTGAGTGGCATAGTCACAGTTTTGACTTATTTTGGTTTTAATGTCTCGCAATGATCAACAACCAAAATTGTCAAACATTTAAAAAAATTGGTTTTCAATTTGTCATTATGGGGGTATTCTGTGTAGAAGGGGTGAGAAAAAAACAGCAATTTAATCAATTTCGAATTCAGGCTGTAACACAACAAAATGTGGAATAAGTCAAGGGGTATGAATACTTTCTGAAGGCACTGTGTATCATGTGTATATGACGAATTAACAAACTTGAATTGCCATTGGGATGACAGAGAGAGAGAGATGCCAACTGCTAAAGTACCCCCTAGGAACTGACTGACTGGAGCTGAGCCAGCTGTAAGGTTGCCCACACTAAAATGACATGTGTCCTGTATAATATTACTACTGCTGTTATACAGTACAGCCAGAGGCATCTGGTGTCCTGCTGCTTGGCATCTCCCACATATAGTATACAGTAATGGCCCTTCCATATCCCTATCACACTGTTACCTGATGAAAACCGTACCATCCCCAACCATACCGTCTTGGCTCTGATCATTTATTTGGACATTGTTGTTTCATGCATGGTTCCAGGAGCTATAGTGGCTACGTAAACAGGCCAACCAGGACAGCCAATTTCAGCTTGGTATGGCTCGGCTTAGTTTGGTCCTCTAGTGTGAATCGGGCTTGTGTGTATGGTCTTATAAGCACTCTACTGGAGCTGGACCTATTCCCTATCCAACACAGTGCATCAGTAGGTCACTAAGGAGTCGATAAAGTACTGGCTTTGTAAAGGTGCAAAGTCCTACAGCCATACAGTTGAAGTCGGGAGTTTACATACACTTAGGTTGGAGTCATTAAAACTCGTAGTCATTAACTACTTAGGGAGAAGCGGCGCACTCCCAACACTACCCAGTGAAATGTAAGGCGCCAAATTCAAAATCCAAAAGTTGAATTATTAAACATTCATCAATATACAAGTGTTGCATAGTCATCAAAAGCTCTGATTCTTGGCAATATCACAGCGTGGTCAGATTTCAAAAAGGCTTTACGGCGAAAGCACAACATTTGATTGTTTGAGGATAGCACCTCCAATATTTATGCATTAGCATAAATTCATATTCAGCGCGGGTCACACAAAACCCATATAAGAGCTAAAATAAATCGCTTACCTTTCGAAGAACTTCTGCTGAGGGCTTCCCAAGTGTCCAACGAAGACATCCAATGGTTCTTTTGTTAGAAAAAGTCATTTATTATATCCATAAATCACCATTTGGTTGGCGCGTTATGTTCAGAAAATCCAACGTCGAGTCGCCCATTGAACCGTGAAGAGAACGCTTTCAAATATACCTATAAACTTTCTCCAAACAAATCAAACATAATTTTTTATGTATCCTTAGGTATCCTTTTATGAATATTAGCGATAATAATGCACTCGGATGATATCATAAATGATATAAAAGGAAAATAGAGTGGGGCGCGCTCACAATCTCGCGCCCGAGAAAAGTTGTTGACAAATGTGTTCCCCTGACTATTTCCTCTTCCTCTCAGTTCTGCTTAGTGCTAAAGCCTCCAAACTCTGTATAAAGACTGTTGACATCTAGTGGAAGCCATAGGTACTGCAGTCTCAGTCCTACATAACATTGAATGCAATAGGCAGCTTGGAGAAAAAAAAAATGCAAATCCGAATGGATTTTCCTCGGGTTTTCGCCTGCTATATCAGTTCTGTTATACTCACATACATTTAACAGTTTTAGAAACTTCAGAGTGTTTCCTATCCAATAGTACTAATTATGTGCATATCCTAGTTTCTGGGCCTGAGTGGCAGGTATTTTACTTTGGGCACGCCAGACTCTCCAAAGCCAACACCTCGGAAGTTAAAACTCGTAGTCATTAAAAATTGTAGACCTCCACAAGTCTGGTTCATCCTTGGGAGCAATTTCCAAATGCCTGAAGCTACCACATTCATCTGTACAAACAATAGTACGCAAGTATAACCACCATGTGACCACGCAGCCGTCATACCGCTCAGGAAGGAAACGCGTTCTGTCTTCTAGTGATGAACGTACTTTGGTGAGAAAAGTGCAAATCAATCCCAGAACAACAGCAAAGGACCTTGTGAAGATGCTGGAGGAAACAGGCATCAATATCCATAGTAAAACGGGTCCCATATCGACATAACCTGAAAGGCCGCTCAGCAAGGAAGAGGCCACTGCTCCAAAACCACCATAAAAAAGCCAGACTACGGTTAGCAACTGCACATGGGGACAAAGATCGTACTTTTTGGAGAAATGTCCTCTGGTCTGATGAAACAGAAATAGAACTGTTTGGCCATAATGACCATCATTATGTTTGGAGGAAAAAGGGGGAGGCTTGCAAGCCGAAGAACACCATCCCAACCGTGAAGCACGGGGGTGGCAGCATCATGTTGTGGGGGTGCTTTGCTGCAAGAGGGACTGGAGCACTTCACAAAATAGATGGAATCATGAGGAATGAAAATTATTATTATTAGTCAGGAAGTTAAACCTTGGTTGCAAATGGGTCTTTCAAATGGACAATGACCCCAAGCATACTTCCAAAGTTGTGGAAAAATGGCTTAAGGACAACAAAGTCAAGGTATTGAGTGGCCATCACAAAGCCCTGACCTCAATCCTATAGAAAATGTGTGGGCAGAACTGAAGAAGCGTGTGCGAGCAAGGAGGCCTACCAAACTGACTCAGTTTCACCAGCTCTGTCTGGAGGAATGTGCCAAAATTCACCCAACTTATTGTGGGAAGCTTGTGGAAGGCTACCCGAAAAGTTTGACCCAAGTTAAACAATTTAAAGGCAATGCTACCAAATACTAATTGAGTGTATGTAAACTTTTGACCCACTGGGAATGTGATGAAAGAAATAAAAGCTGAAATAAATCATTCTCTATAATATTATTTTGACATTTCACATTCTTAAAATAAAGGGGATCCTAACTGACCTAAAACAGGGAATTTTTACTAGGATTAAATGTCAGGAATTGTGAAAAACTGAGTGTAGAAGTATTTGGCTAAGGTGTATGTAAACTTCCGACTTCAACTGTAGATGCCATCGACCATGTTCTATAAAAATGTACCCTTCTTCAAATCCAACCAGCCAACAACACCCAGACATAAGTACATCTGTCCCCCTGCGTTTCATTACTACATTACTACCTTTCGATTCAGAAACAATGGGGAGAAATCCTATTGGATCTGAGAGACAATGCTTTAGTACAGTGGTAATGTAAACCTTACATAGGGCACATGGGAGCACATAGGCTGCTTAGTTACACCACAGGGAAGAATAAGCACTGCAAACAAACAAACACGAATGCACACACACAGTACACAAAACACACACACTCATTAACCTTCGAGCACTCACGACCAGCCAGTGTGTGTGAGCACTCGTAGAGCATGCATACCCACTTCCACAGCACTCCCAATACATTTCATTAATCTGTTGTGAACGGGGAACTAAGGGCAAATCCACAGTAATGGAATAATGCTTGGAGTTTTTTAAGTGGAAGCATTTCTACTTACGGAATTAGGGTAAAATCTCCCTCAGGTTTTTATGCGACCACGTTTTCCAAAAACTCTGTTAAAAATCATCTCTGAATTAAGATTGAAAGATGTCTGCAGAAAGAATGAGGTGTCAGCTATGACATGGCACCTTGAGATTGAAAAGGTATATTTTGGTTATTGAACTAAAGTAAAGTGGATTTAAACCCGGTAGTGGAATTACGGTAATGGAATTACAGTGGCTTGCGAAAGTATTCATCCCCCTTGGCATTTTAACCTATTTTTTTGTCTTACAAACTGCTCCAGCTCCTTCATGTTGGATGGGTTTCTCTGGTGTACAGCAATCTTTAAGTCATACCACAGATTCTCAATTGGATTGAGGTCTGGGCTTTGACTAGGCCACTCCAAGACATTTAAATCTTTCCCCTTAAACCACTCGAGTGTTGCTTCAGCAGTCTGCTTAGGGTCATTGTCCTGCTGGAAGGTGAACCTCCGTCCAAGTCTCAAATCTCTGGAAGACTGAAACAGGTTTCCCTCAAGAATTTCCCTGTATTTAGCGCCATCCATCATTCCTTCAATTCTGACCAGTTTCCCAGTCCCTGCCGATGAAAAACATCCCCATTGCTTATTTTTTTCTGGCCACTCTTCCGTAAGGCCCAGCTCTGTGGAGTGTACGGCTTAAAGTGGTCCTATGGACAGATACTCCAATCTCCGCTGTGGAGCTTTGCAGCTCCTTCAGGGTTATCTTTGGTCTCTTTGTTGTCTTTCTGATTAATGCCCTCCTTGCCTGGTCCGTGAGTTTTGGTGGGCAGCCCTTTCTTGGCAGGTTTGTTGTGGTGCCATATTCTTTCCATTTTATATTAATGAATTTAATGGTGCTCCGTGTGATGTTCAAAGTTTCTGATATTTATTTATAACCCAACTCTGATCTGTACTTCTCCACAACTTTGTCCCTGACCTGTTTGGAGAGCTCCTTGGTCTTCATAATGCCCCTTGCTTAATAGTGTTGCAGAACAGCTTTCAGAACAGGTGTATATATACTGAGATCATGTGACAGATCATGTGACACTTAGATTGCACACAGGTGGACTTTATTGAACTAATTATGTGACTTCTGAAGGTAATTGGTTGCACCAGATCTTATTAAGGGGCTTCATAGCAAAGGGGGTGAATACATATGCACGCACCACTTTTCCATGTTTTATTTTTTCGAATAAAAAAAAAAAATGTTTTTTTTCATTTCACTTCACCAATTTGGACTATTTTGTGTATGTCCATTACATGAAATCCAAATAAAAATCCATTTAAATTACAGGTTGTAATGCAACAAAACAGGAAAAACGCCAAGGGGGGTGAATACTTTTGCAAGGCACTGTACATCATGGATCCGCGATCTGTGCTACACAGAAATTCTTAATTATGAATATAACAGCACAGCAAAGCAAAGTAGAGTCCAGTAGAATAGAGTACAGTTCAGAATACTGTACTCTACTGTACTATACTCAACTTTTCTTTAATGTGCTGTACTGTTATCTACTGTACTGTACTCACTGTACAGTACTGTATCCAAATATGTGAAACATACGTCTATGATAGGTTCAGACGTCGTCCGGTCCGTCTGTGGACGTTAACATCAAAGCCAGGGTGGACTGACCAAATTTCAACTACTTTTCACCGTCCATGGACGTTCGGTGTCGGCCGGTGGTCAATGGGTGAGGATGCTGGTTCCAGTAAATGGAAAGAGAGGGGGCTCATTGGTAGGTGTCAGTAAGAGCTGAGAGAGGTGACATTAACTGGAGAGTGAGTGAGAGACAGGCAGAGAGAGAGAGGGAGGGGTTGTACACACTCAGACTCTTGGTTTGACCACCAGACAACAGAAATAAACAGTTATGAGCTGAACATAACAGCATGCCAGTGGAAGGGAGGACAGTAACAGGTGACCCAACTGTGGTTCATGACTATTATGATTTCCCATTGTAGCCAAATCAGTTGCAGTAACTACATATTTTTCTGAAATTCCGTTACAAATTACGAGTTTTAATCACTTAATAATTAATACACAAATTTGATATCAGCAAAATCCCTATAACTAATTTGTGTGTCTACCATTACTTGTTACTTTTTATTTTTTATTTTACCATTATTTTACCAGGTAAGTTGACTGAGAACACGTTCTCATTTACAGCAACGACCTGGGGAATAGTTAGAGGGGAGAGGGGAATGAAAGAGCCAATTGTAAGCTGGGGATGATTAGGTGACCATGATGGTATGAGGGACAGCTTGGGAATTTAGCCACTTCTGTGAACTTTCATTATCCTCTCTCCTCATGAAGAACAAGGCAATATTTCTTAAACTTACATAAGGTAAACAATTTCTCCAAAACTAAATATAAGTGTTGATATTTGTTGGCAGGGGTCTTTACATCAACATTCGTGTTTTGATGTATTTCTGATACCTTTTAAGCCATTTTCTCATAGATATTTTCTAAGACCATTTTACCATCTGTTTATCCAGAAATCAAAGCCTTTACCTATGCCTAATTTTTAAGATGGAAAATTGTTAAAAATGCATCTACTGGTATGCCTTTATTTCCCCAAAATGTAGACTCTTAGTTTTAATTTGACACCCAAACTGATATGAACTGCTCATGGTCACTATGATACCATCAATATTTCATAGAAAAACATTGTTTATTTCAATTTCTTTTTAAACATTCCGGTCTGTCTGATCTAAGATGGATGGAAAGGATTTCCATGGATCATTCTGAGGTGTGAGATGATTCTCTCTCTCCCTCCCTATCTCCCTTCCTCTCTGCCTCTCTCCCTCTCTCCCCCTCCCCCCCTCTCCCACTCTCTTTCACACACACAACTCAAACTATTAACCTTATGAGCTCAGCACTGATAGTCCAATTCACAGTGTCATCATTTCACCTGAGCTACTGTAAAAGACTTGTCACTTTATAAGTTAAAGACGTCGCATAAAGAAGCCACAGTATAAAACTATAGAGAAGTCCTCCTCTCAAGTCAGAGTCAAATCAGAGTCAGTGTGAGAGATGTGAGCAGAGGAGCGAGGGACTTCCAATTTAATGAGATATCAAAGCAGAGAGGAAGGAAAGAGAGGGATGAACAGAGGGTTGGGAAAAGGCAGCACTTGGTGGGGCAGGTAATGACAGACGGCTCGTCTGAACCCTGTTAGGTTGTGGGGGGGAACAGCTCTGACAGGCATCTTAAAACGAAACTACAGCTAAACAAAAAATATGTTGAGCGAGACTGACAGTTGTGGCAACAGGTATTATAAATAATGTTATAATAATAATAATATCTTCAAGGAAAGAGAACAAAAGCAAAGAGGGTGTATTGAGGTAGAAAGGAACAGACACTCCCCAATGATGAAGGTGAACGAGTGGTGGTGAAATGAAAAGCTGTGATGTGAATTTATTAAAAATAAAAAAACAGAAATAACTTATTTACATAAGTATTCCGACTCTTTGGTATGAGACTCAAAATTGAGCTCAGGTGCTTCCTGTTTGCATTGATCAGCCTTGATTTGTTTTTACAACTTGATTGGAGTCCATCTGTGGTAAATTTAATTGATTGGACATGATTTGGAAAGGCACACACATGTTTAAATTAGGTCCCAGAGTTGACAGTGCATGTCAGAGCAAAAACCAAGCCATGAGGTTGAAGGAATTGTCCATAGAGCTCGGAGACAGGATTGTGTAGAGGCACAGATCTGGGGAAGGGTACCAAAACATTTCTGCAGTGTTGAAGGTCTGCAAGAACACAGTGGCCTCCATCATTCTTAAATGGAAGAAGTTTGGAACTACCAAGACTTTTCCTAGCAATTGGGGGAGAAAGGCCTTGGTCAGGGAGGTGAAAATCCTGTTTTTGCTTGGTCATTATGGGGTATTTTGTGTAGATTGATGAGGGGGAAAAAACAATTTAATACATTATAGAATAAGGCTGTAACCTTACAAAATGTGGAAAACGTCAAGGCATCTGAATACTTTCCGAAGGCACTGTATATATACTGTATAAATGTGACAGTAGACACCATATTGATCTAGGTTTAGTTTGAGCAGAGAGAACTCACCCATAACTCGAGGCCCATGGATAGAAGGCAAGGAGACACAGAAACTGTGAGACAGAGGGAGCCTTAATGGGCTTAGAGCACAGCCACATTGAGAGAGTGACTGAGAGGAGGACAGGAGGCGAGCCAGGGAGGGGTCTAATATGTATGGGGCTGTTAGTGGGCTGTCTAATCACTGCACAAGAACTTGCCATTGAGTGTGTGTCAGCAGCAGAGGTACACAGATATGGTGTGTGTGTGCATTTGCAATGAGTGTGATGGGATTGAGGATTGGGGATGGTGGGTGATGGAGTAGAATATTTCAGTTCAGCCTCCACCCAGCCAGAGGTCACCAGTGGACTAACACAAGGTCATATCTGGGATGTCACAACTACACTTGGGAAGAGGGAAGAGTGGGCCGGCTCAGTGATACTAAATACTACCCATTCTCATTGTAACATTTGGGGTGTGAAATTTTCTCTGGGTCATCTATGTCCTACCAATATGTCTGGCATCTGTCTCTAGTCATCGAGTTTAAAAGGGTTATGACAGTAACTAGGCAAGTGTTTTGTTTACAGTAACTATGGGCTGTCATAATGAAGCCATCCAAATAGAAACCACCTGTTGTGATGTGTTTCTCGTCGCTCTCCTCTGTGGTTCCAAAATAAAGGCCAGTCTGCTTTACATAGCTCTGCTCTAGCTAGCATTATATATCATCTTTCACCATGTCTCTCTCTCTCTCACTCTCTCTCACACACACACACACCGTATCCGTGTACATCTGCTGCTGACACATATTCAATGGCAAGCTGCCATGTAGTGATTTGACAGTACCCCCACACCCCCATGCATATTAGACGCCTCCCTGTATCATGGGCATCTACAATGCCTCAAATAGCTACACCCTCCAACAACCTCATCAAAACGCACACCACAGTGGTCTGTAGATGTATGTCATACAGAACGTACACTGTGGTGCAGAGTAAATGTAGTACAGATAAGAGGTGTGTGTGTGTGTGTGAAATCCAAATCAAATGAGTGTGTATGTGTGCGTGCAGGTGGATGCATGGCGACTCTCCCTGCAGTGTGAATGAAAGGCTGATAGGTCTGTTAGTCAGTGGGGTGTGTCAAGGTCATTTATGAACACTAACTGGAGAAAAGTGAAACCCAAACTCTCTCTTCACCTCCTTTACCAGAGAAATTCCTCTACTTGATCCTGACTACATTTCAAAATAAACAACTCTCCGGGAAAAGAAAGGCGGAGGGGTTTGTTTCATGAATAACAACTCATGGTGTGACCGTGATAACGTACAGGAACTAAAGTCCTTTTGTTTCCCCGATCTGGAATACCTCACCATTAAATGCTGACCGCATTGCCTCCCAAGATAATTTTCTTTGGTCGTCGTCACTGCCGTGTTTATTCCAAGCCAACACCATGACGGCTCTCAAGGAACTACACTGGACTATGTGCTGTTGGAATCGGCTAAACTTTAAACATTGAGATATTAACTTTTATGTCAGAAGTTAAGGGTTCTCTGTAGAAAGCCAGAAGGCTTTGGAATGTGCTTGATGGAGGAGAGGAGAGCGACGTGTTGATATAGGGAAGACAGATGGATAGCTGTGGATTAGGTGAAGGAGGGGTTGAGGTCAGGAAGTGAGGGGTGAGGTCAGTTACCTTAAGGGAGTAATAAAGGTTTGGTATTACCCTTTTTAATCCCTTCCTGTAGGATCATAAAAAGAAGGATTGGAGCGAAGGAGGAGTGTCTTAAGTGGGTTATAAATATCTGGATGGGACAAATGTTGGGTTGTCTGATTACAGCTGTACAGAACCTTTGGGAAGAATTAAAACTTGGTTAAAGCTTCTCTAGTGTCCGTGAGTTATTTACTCTGAAAAATAAGAACCTAACAGTGCAAACTGGAAACCGCATATCCTGTGGCCGCATTTAATGTAGCTGGGGACTTTAATAAAGGAAATCTGAGGAAAACACTACAGAAATTATATCAACACATCTCCTGCACTACACATGCATCACAAACTCTTGATCATTGCTACTTTCCATTCCGGGACGGCTACAAGGATCTCCCCCACACTCCCTTCGGCCTCCACTCTGCTCCTCCCGACCTATAGGCAGAAACTTAAACAGGAAGCACCCGTGGTAAGGACTGTTCAACGTTGGTCTGACCAATCGGAACCTACAGTATGCTTCAAGATTGTTTTGATCACACGGACTGGGAAATGATCCGGGTCGCCTCTGAGAATAATATCGATGTATACACTGACTCAGTGACGGGGTTCATCAGGAAGTGCATAGAGGATGTTGTTCCCACTGTGACGATTACAACTTATACGATTACAACCGCGGATAGATAGCAGCATTCACGCAAAACTGAAAGTGGGAACTTGGACGTGTACAAACAGACCTGCTATGACCTCTGTAAGGCAATCAATGAGGCAAAACGACAGTACAGGGACAAAGTGGAGTCGCAATTCAACAGCTAAGACACAAGAAAGATTATAAAGGGAAAGCCAGCCACGTTGCGGACATCGAAGCCTCTCACACGGATAAGTTAAACACCTTTGCCTGCTTCGAGGAAAACAACATTGAGCGCAGGGGTGCATGCTCAGCCACCTCGTGTACTCCCTGTTCACCCATGACTGCGTGGCCACGCAAGTCTCCAACTCAAATCATCAAGTTTTCTGATGACACAACAGTGGTCACCTTTTAAATCCACTTCAATCGGTGTAGATGAAGACCCATAAAAGAAGGCACAACTCGTCGTACCATGACAGGAATGGGGTATGGCAACCGACGACCTTACACAGTTCCACTTCTTTTAGCAAAAAACAAGAAACTGAGGTTGCAGTGGGCTAAGAAATGAAAACACTGGACACTGGAGAATTAGAAAAGCATTGCCTGGTCTGATGAATCCCAGTTCCCACTGTTTCACGCCGATGGGAGGACTAGGGTATGCATTCATCCTGTCGCTTGTCAACATTACAACATTGCAGGCTGGTGGTGGTGGTGTGATGGTGTGGGTTGTGTTTTCATGGCACAAATTGGGCCCCTTGATAAAAGTGCAGCAGCGTTTGAATGCCGCAGGATATCGGAACATCATTACCAATCCGGTGTATCCCTTCATGGCAGCAGTGTATCCACCTGCAAATAGATTTTCTCAGCAGGATAATGCCCCATGCCAGAAGGCTAGGATTGTCCAGGAATGGTTCCACAAACATGACAGTGAATTCAGCTTACTGCCCAATCACCAGATCTCAATCCAGTTGAGCATCTGTGGGATGATATGGAATGAGCTATTCGTGGTAGATCCACTACCAGCCAATTTGACACAACTGTGGGAAGCATTGGAGTCAACATGGGCCAGTATCCCTGTGGAACGCTTTTGACACCTTATAGAGTACATACCCTGACGAATTGAGGCTGTTCTGAGGGCAAAGGGGGGAGGGGTTCCACTCAATATTAGGAAGGTCTTCCTAATGTTTTGTACACTCAGTGTATATTTATATTCCGGACTCCGACATTGTTCAGTCTGATATTTCTTAATTTCTTTATTTTTTTTTTACTTTTTTGATTATGTGTTGTGTATTACCAGGTATTATTACTACAATGTTGGAGCTATAAACACATGCATTTCGCTGTACCTGTGACAACATCTGCAAATCTGTGTACGTGACCAATACATTTTTATTTGATACTTCCTCCCATACTCTCCTTAAATGTGTGATGCTAGATCAGTGAAATGCTAGGCCTGATTTAGATGCTTGTTTAGAGGAAAGTGTATGCATGGAAAAAGTAATGCTGTGTTTATTTCCATTTCCTTTTTCTCACAGAAAAGGTTGAATTTGGGATTTGAAGCATTGGATTTCAGTACATTTTCACCTGCAGGTTCTGACAGCTTCTCATCCAGCTGTATCCAACACAGCACAGCACAGTTGGCCTACTGTGGTCCAGAACATTCCCATACCAGAAGATATCTATCCCCGGGTGTAGAGTTGACCTGCCATGTGGGAGGAAGATGAGCCAATGTCCCTCAAATGTCCCTTGAGGTGACACTCACTCTCTCAGGAAGTGAAAATTGATAACTCAGTAAGTGTTTTTGTGTCACATGATTTCAGTCACTGACCAAAATGTGACATTGCTATTTTATCAGACATAACTAAAATGCATTTTCACCACATGAAAGGAATTACTAAGGCTGTTCTGTCAAAACAGGAAAAATATTGTTCATGCGTACAGTCTTGCATATATGTGTTTCCTGAATGTAAGTGTTAGTGCCTGCATGTGGTCTTTAAAAAATATATTTGTTTAGTATATTTTGTGTGTGTCTGTGTGTGTGTGCAAAAAGTGACAGTCAGGGGAATACTAGTAATTACAGTCTCTCTAAAGGCACTGTGCCGATTGGGATGAAGTGAAACAAACAACATATGGACTGGCCACTACCACTGCTATACTAGCAAATAAACATTATGAGCCTGTACACAATGACTAGCCATATTGATCTTCTCTATGCACTGATGGATACATACAGAGTATACGTACAGAGCACACCATTAACATAAGACAGGTGGAGTTTACAAATGAATAGATACAACTGGGATGGCAGGCCTAAATGATTTGAAACAGACAACCCCAGCAGTCAGAAATTAGCTTTTTTGCTTGTCTTAATTCTTACTGCATTTCACTCTGTGATTCAAGCCATGATTATTTTATACGCCTGAGTCACATAGTACTGCACACATACGCACACACACACACACACACACACACACACACACACACACACACACACACACACACACACACACACACACACACACACACACACACACACACACACACACTGTTATTGCCGTTGGGTGGAGAGGATCACGAGGGCTAATTAATTTGTCTGGCTCGTGCATGCAAAACATCAACTACACAGGATGGAAAGGAGAGGAGAGGAGAGGAAAGGAGGGGTAGCAAAGGGAGTCAATGGCTAACGATACCTGCTTTCAAGGACTGTCTGCACATGAGGGATCTGAATAAAACATGGAGGGTAGCTAACTGGAGTAGAATAGAATGAAACTATCGTATATCAAACGCCTCCATGCTGACGAACACAGCAACACTGTCACAGGTGAATCGTAACGAGAACTGACATGAATACTAATGCGCTTCCTGTTGACCCCTTGACCCCTAAGCTTGTATGACCAAGGGCATTGTGGAGAAGTGCTTAGGGAACAAGATAATACAAAAATGTTACAGCTCTCATTCATTAAAAATCCACTGCCCACTATTGACCCATCCTCTATCAGCATATGTTTAGTCGCAGTTATACCCAGGTGTATGAATTCTGTATGAATGAATGACGTATTACCAGGGTTGGGTAGGTTACTTTCTAAATGTAATCTGTATAAGTTACAAGTTACCTGTTCAAAATTGTAATCAGTAACGTAACTTTTGGATTACCCAAACCCAGTAACGTAATCTGATTACATTCCGTTACTTTTAAATTACTTTCCCCTTAAGAGGCATTAGAAGCAGACTAACATGTATGTTACCAATTGAACGACATTTATTGCAGGACAAATCAATGTTAAAGTTTACATTGCTGGCCATACATGGATGTTAAATTTTACTTCATGGGTTGGTTATATAGGTTTCTTCTAATCTAAACCATCGCTTTCTACTACATATAATAATACGATTAAATTATATCTTTACATTAAAAACCAAAGTCTATCAGAATTCCAGTTATTCCAATAAATGTTATACCCCTTGATCTTCAGGAATAGGACTTGGAAATATGGAAGTATAGATTAGCCAAATTGTTTTACCTGAGCATGACCCCAAAACTAAGGACTTATTAGCCAGGCCTACTCTGTTGTTTATAATTTTGTTGTCATGGAGGACTGACAGGGCTCATTGATACGAGTTGAAAAATAAATGCTGCGCTCATGGAATGGCATGCTTTGCCAAGAGTGTGCAAAGCTGTCATCAAGGCAAAGGGATACTTTTGAAGAATCTAAAATCTAAAATATATTTTAAAAGGTTTAACTCTTTTTTGGTTACTACATGATTCCTTATGTGTTATTGATGTCTTCACTATTATTCTACAATGTAGAAAATAGTAACAAATTAAGAAAAACCCTTGAATGAGTAGGTGTCCAAACTTTTGACTGGTACTGTATATATAATTTATAAATCCAAAAATAAATGTAGCAACTACAGATTGCCCCTTTAAGTCTATCAAAAGTGTACAATTTTGAGCATGTGTCCATTAGGCCTATGGATTTTTTATCAGCATGAATTCGATTGAGCAATAAAAGCCCCACTTTTATTCCATAGGCCTGTATCTGCACTATGCAGCTGTTGCGAGAGAGCATTTTTCACTGGCTGTCCACTGGTTTCAAAAACAATGATTGATAGGCACCTTAAACTTCTTGAATATTACAGTTACCGTTTTACAGTTACCGTTACTCCCCAACCCTGCGTATTACAGTGATACGTAAAGGTTTATTACAGTCAGTTCACACTGAAGCCAACGCAGCCAATGGAAATAGAAGAGGGGGATGGACCACTGTCATGTAAAGAATGAATATTTACAAATCAACTGGTATACAGAATAAACCAACATTCTTGAAAATGTACAGACTCATTCTTTGATCACAAATCAAAATACAACATCAAGTCCTTTAAGTTAAGAAACAATGTTTTTGTCCTCCAATTCAAGTAAATGTCCAGTAAGAATTCCAAATAACAAGGCAAAAATCTATTTTTCCAGCTGAACTGGTAAAGGATTGTCTTTACCAGTTCAGTTAGTCTGTGAAATTACCCAAAGGAGAAATAGTACACAGAGGAGAAAGACTAAACATACAAGTAGGCCTTAAAAAAAGCCTTCCACACATTAGTTCTTGGAAGTCAATAGTCCACAAAAGGAAACTTTATAAACAATACAATATTCCTTAGAAGTCTTTGAGAAAGTTACCACTCGTATGGCGTGAGATGACTAGGCTTTTAAACCCTAAACAGTAACTTAGTTACCAAACATTTCTGACCAAAACATGCAGTCATTCAAACAATGGCAAAGTTTAGTTGCCAAACGTTGTCAAACATTGCAGATAGAAATGCCATCTATAGAGCAAACATGATTCCTTGTTCTACATGTCGAGGAGGCATGTTTGTTCTACATAACATATTTTAATCTGAACGTTCCAAAATGTTGTGTCCTGCTGAACGTGCCCCAGGAAGTGACTATGGGTGTGGTTAGGGAGTGGCCAAGGCGGAGCCCACAGCCTATACACCTCTCAGAGAACCATGGAACCTTGTAGGTTACAGGTTTCTACTATTACCAAGTATTCTTCAAATCCATGAGGCATTGCTTACTGTATGTGTCAACTTCCTTTCTTTCCATAAAACTATCAGGGTCTAAACTGTGAAATAGAAGTAAAGCTTGATTATCAATGTCTGATTGTCATTCTCAACCTACTGTCAGCCAAATCCTCTCCTCACCTGAGAAGGGTGTAATTGCAGACCGCAATTAGGGGTGTTTTCTAATATCGGGCGTTTCTTGATATCAAGTTGCACCCATTGATGCTCGCCATTAGTCTGTGGCCGTTTCGTTCACGGCGCCATTGGTCCGTGGCGAAAGAAATGGCCACGGACCAATGGCGAGCATCAATGGGTTTCTCCAGTGTAGCTAAGCCTAACCCTAACTCTTTTCCTAAACTTAGTATAATTTTGCAAACATGCTACACTAATTTGCCTAACCTGCCAGGTTAATTATCCTAACCTGCTATGTAAACAAATCATCTGTGAAGAGAAACCATCAGGCTCATCACATTGGAACTGACCAATGGCACGTATCAATAGGTGTTTCCTGATATCAGGGAACACCCACATCAAGAAACACCCCGAATTGAGGTCTGCAATTACACCATATTCCCTCACCTGGCAAGACATCTCCACCTTGATGCCAGCAGGTGGCGCCAAATCCATTCTCACCCACTGACACCGTCAACAACACGGCCCCCATGCAGGGTCCCACTCACCACACACATGCTACGGTTAGAAACAGTGGCTCTACATTGTCACTACAGCTGCCATATACAGGGTGTTGATTTCTCATGCTAATATAAAGGGATCATATGCTACAATGACTTCCCATTTGATTCACACAGTGAAGTAAATCAATTCAAACAGTGTGTGACGTGCACCAATACAAGGTGACAGCTACGACTTAATAGATCAAATGCACCACATGGCTTCATCTGAACTGTGTGTTATAGATTGTGTTGAACTTTACAGCGATGTGTTCTAAGATGACATAACACTGGCACATCCACATGATCCGCTACATAGCTCTACAATCCTGCATCTGAAAAAATGCCATCTGCAAGCACAGGCAGCTGGTTGCACCTTCATTGGGGAGGATGGGCTCAAAGTAATGGCTGGAAAAGAATACATTGAATGGTATCAAACATGTGGTTTCCATGTGGTTGATACCAATCTACAGTGAGGGAAAAAAGTATTTGATCCCCAGCTGATTTTGTACGTTTGCCCACTGACAAAGAAATGATCAGTCTATAATTTTAATGGTAGGTTTATTTGAACAGTGAGAGACAGAATAACAACAAAAAAATCCAGAAAAACGCATGTGAAAAATGTTATAAATTGATTTGCATTTTAATGAGGGAAATAAGTATTTGACCCCTCGGCAAAACATGACTTAGTACTTGGTGGCAAAAACCTTGTTGGCAATCACAGAGGTCAGACGTTTCTTGTAGTTGACCACCAGGTTTGCACACATCTCAAGAGGGATTTTGTCCCACTCCTCTTTGCAGATCTTCTCCAAGTCATTAAGGTTTCGAGGCTGACGTTTGACAACTCGAACCTTCAGCTCCCTCCACAGATGTTCTATGGGATTAAGGTCTGGAGACTGGCTAGGCCACTCCAGGACCTTAATGTGCTTCTTCTTGAGCCACTCCTTTGTTGCCTTGGCCGTGTGTTTTGGGTCATTGTCAAGCTGGAATACCCATCCACGACCCATTTTCAATGCCCTGGCTGAGGGAAGGAGGTTCTCACCCAAGATTTGACGGTACATGGCCCCGTCCATCGTCCCTTTGATGCGGTGAAGTTGTCCTGTCCCCTTAGCAGAAAAACACCCCCAAAGCATAATGTTTCCACCTCCATGTTTGACGGTGGGGATGGTGTTCTTGGGGTCATAGGCAGCATTCCTCCTCCTCCAAACACGGCGAGTTGAGTTGATGCCAAAGAGCTCCATTTTGGTCTCATCTGACCACAACACTTTCACCCAGTTGTCCTCTGAATCATTCAGATGTTCATTGGCAAACTTCAGACGGGCATGTATATGTGCTTTCTTGAGCAGGGGGACCTTGCGGGCGCTGCAGGATTTCAGTCCTTCACGGCATAGTGTGTTACCAATTGTTTTCTTGGTGACTATGGTCCCAGCTGCCTTGAGATCATTGACAAGATCCTCCCGTGTAGTTCTGGGCTGATTCCTCACCATTCTCATGATCATTGCAACTCCACGAGATGAGATCTTGCATGGAGCCCCAGGCCGAGGGAGATTGACAGTTCTTTTGTGTTTCTTCCATTTGCGAATAATCGCACCAACTGTTGTCGCCTTCTCACCAAGCTGCTGGGCGATGGTCTTGTAGCCCATTCCAGCCTTGTGTAGGTCTACAATCTTGTCCCTGACCTCCTTGGAGAGGTCTTTGGTCTTGGCCATGGTGGAGAGTTTGGAATCTGATTGATTGATTGCTTCTGTGGACAGGTGTCTTTTATACAGGTAACAAGCTGAGATTAGGAGCACTCCCTTTAACAGTGTGCTCCTAATCTCAGCTCGTTACCTGTATAAAAGACACCTGGGAGCCAGAAATCTTTCTGACTGAGAGGGGGTCAAATACTTATTTCCCTCATTAAAATGCAAATCATTTTATATCATTTTTCACATGCGTTTTTCTGGATTTTTTTGTTGTTATTCTGTCTCTCACTGTTCAAATAAACCTACCATTAAAATTATAGACTGATCATTTCTTTGTCAGTGGGCAAACGTACAAAATCAGCAGGGGATCAAATACTTTTTTCCCTCACTGTATTCACTTCATTCCAGCCATTATTATGAGCTGTCTTTCCCTGTCTACAAGACACTCGAGGGCAGATTTAACCTTCCTCGCACTGAGCATGTTAGAAAAGGGTGGAGTGCTATCATGCCATCCTTTACATAACCAATGCTGAGGTTTCCTGGTAAAATTGGCCTTGCAAGTGCAACAAGAAAACCAGCAGAGCATAGGTCAACACCGCTTGGAAAATAATGAAGAAATATATCTCTGTCCCGTTAAATCACTCAGCAGGCTGTCTGACTGGTTCAGCAGTCACGACACACATAACAAAACTTCTTCCCCTACGTCTTTCTCTTGCTCTCTCTCGCTCTGCTCAGTAAAACAGGTCTAATTGCAGGTTCTCTTCCTCCACTGTTTGAGTTGTCCCAGTGGAGCTGAGGATACAGAGGATAAGAGAGAGAGGATGGTAATTTAAACTGTAGATTGGAAGAACATTCACAAAGATGATTAGGTAGAGAACAGAGGGATAATGGTTCATTAGAAATGTGTTGCTTAAAAGAGAATGAATCCAGGTGAATACTGTTCACTACACTCACTACATACCCAAGAATGTGTTGGAATAGCTTGTCATGCTACAGGGGTTTTGTTAAACCCCTATTCACTGTTTTACTTTGATTGATATAAACGGAAACAAATTGAATCCACCGGCCCAAGAGAAGTGGAAACACATGCCCACGCACACACATACAGTGAGGGAAAAAAGTATTTGATCCCCTGCTGATTTTGTACGTTTGCCCACTGACAAAGAAATGATCAGTCTATAATTTTAATGGTAGGTTTATTTGAACAGTGAGAGACAGTATAACAACAAAAAAATCCTGAAAAACGCATGTGAAAAATTTTAGAAATTGATTTGCATTTTATTGAGGGAAATAAGTATTTGACCCCCTCTCAATCAGAAAGAATTCTGGCTCCCAGGTGTCTTTTATACAGGTAACAAGCTGAGATTAAGAGCACACTCTTAAAGGGAGTGCTCCTAATCTCAGCTTGTTACCTGTATAAAAGACACCTGTCCACAGAAGCAATCAATCAATCAGATTCCAAACTCTCCACCATAGCCAATACCAAAGAGCTCTCCAAGGATGTCAGGGACAAGATTGTAGACCTACACAAGGCTGGAATGGGCTACAAGACCATCGCCAAGCAGCTTGGTGAGAAGGTGACAACAGTTGGTGCAATTATTCACAAATGGAAGAAACACAAAAGAACTGTCAATCTCCCTCGGCCTGGGGCTCCATGCAAGATCTCACCTCGTGGAGATGCAATGATCATGAGAACAGTGAGGAATCAGCCCAGAACTATACGGGAGGATCTTGTCAATGATCTCAAGGCAGCTGGGACCATAGTCACCAAGAAAACAATTGGTAACACACTACGCCGTGAAGGACTGAAATCCTGCAGCGCCCGCAAGGTCCCCCTGCTCAAGAAAGCACATATACATGCCCGTCTGAAGTTTGCCAATGAACATCTGAATGATTCAGAGGACAACTGGGTGAAAGTGTTGTGGTCAGATGAGACCAAAATGGAGCTCTTTGGCATCAACTCAACTCGCCGTGTTTGGAGGAGGAGGAATGCTGCCTATGACCCCAAGAACACCATCCCCACCGTCAAACATGGAGGTGGAAACATTATGCTTTGGGGGTGTTTTNCCATGTACCGTCAAATCTTGGGTGAGAACCTCCTTCCCTCAGCCAGGGCATTGAAAATGGGTCGTGGATGGGTATTCCAGCATGACAATGACCCAAAACACACGGCCAAGGCAACAAAGGAGTGGCTCAAGAAGAAGCACATTAAGGTCCTGGAGTGGCCTAGCCAGTCTCCAGACCTTAATCCCATAGAAAATCTGTGGAGGGAGCTGAAGGTTCGAGTTGCCAAACGTCAGCCTCGAAACCATAATGACTTGGAGAAGATCTGCAAAGAGGAGTGGGACAAAATCCCTCCTGAGATGTGTGCCAACCTGGTGGCCAACTACAAGAAACGTCTGACCTCTGTGATTGCCAACAAGGGTTTTGCCACCAAGTACTAAGTCATGTTTTGCAGAGGGGTCAAATACTTATTTCCCTCATTAAAATGCAAATCAATTTATAACATGCGTTTTTCTGGATTTTTTTGTTGTTATTCTGTCTCTCACTGTTCAAATAAACCTACCATTAAAATTATAGACTGATCATTTCTTTGTCAGTGGGAAAACATACAAAATCAGCAGGGGATCAAATACTTTTTCCCCTCACTATACAAACAAAACCCCCAGGTGGTGAGGGTAGGAAACAACATATCCACCTCCCTGATTCTCAACACTGGGGCCCCACAAGGGTGCGTTCTCAGCCCTCTCCTGTACTCCCTGTTCACCCATGACTGCGTGGCCAAGCACGCCTCCAACTCAATCATCAAGTTTGCTGACGACACTACAGTGGTAGGCTTGATTACCAACAACAACGAGACGGCCTACAGGAAGGAGGTGAGGGCCCTCGGAGTGTGGTGTCAGGAAAATAACCTCTCACTCAACGTCAACAAAACTAAGGAGATGATCGTGGACTTCAGAAAACAGCACCCCCCTATCCACATCGACGGGACAGTAGTGGAGAAGGTGGAAAGTTTTAAGTTCCTCGGCGTACACATCACGGACAAACATCAGGAGGCTGAAGAAATTTGGCTTGTCACCAAAAACACTCACAAACTTCTACAGATGCACAATCGAGAGCATCCTGTTGGGCTGTATCACCGCCTGGTATGGCAACTGCTCCGCCCACAACCGTAAGGCTCTCCAGAGGGTAGTGAGGACTGCACAACGCATCACCGGGGGTAAACTACCTGCCCTCCAGGACACCTACACCACACGATGTCACAGGAAGGCCAAAAAGATCATCAAGGACAACAACCACCCGAGCCACTGCCTGTTCACCCCGCTATCATCCAGAAGGCGAGGTCAGTACAAGTGCATCAAAGCTGGGACCGAGAGACTGAAAAACAGCTTCTATCTCAAGGCCATCAGACTGTTAAACAGCCATCATTAACATTGAGTGGCTGCTGCCAACATACTGACTTAAATCTCTAGCCACTTTAAATAATAGGAAATTGGATGTAATAAATGTATCACTAGCCACTTTAAACAATTTTGTATGTAATGTTTACATATCTGACATTACTCATATCAAATGTATACACTGTACTCTATACCATCTACTGCATCTTGCCTATGCCGGTCAGCCATCGCTCATCCATATATTTATATATACATGCTTGTATTCATTCCTTTACACTTGTGTGTATAAGGTAGTTGTTGTGAAATTGTTAGATTACTTGTTAGATATTACTGTATTACTGCATGGTCGGAACTAGAAGCACAAGCATTTCGCTACACTCGCATTTAAAATCTGCTAACAATGTGTATGTAACAAATAACATTTGATTTGATTTGATTTGAACCACAGTAGGTAGCCAATAACAATAGGCTGTTGCAGAGAGCTGTAGAGCCACAAACCACAGAATAGTGATGAGAGAAGATGATATAGCAGAAGATGCAGGCTGTGAAGGGCTGGGGCCTGCTAATGGAGAAAGACAGAACAACTCCTGGGGTAGGCTATAAACAACTGTTTTCTCTGTGACACAGTGTTCTACAAGGGATCTAGTCCACCCAGCCCAGCCAGACTAAACAACCATAATTCATGCAGTTGCCATTCTAGGAACACAAGACATATCTCAAACACCCTGGCTTATTTAAATGTTGCCCATGTTACCACGCACCATGTAGGCTTTGATACACTAGTGGACTACATCCCTGTCATTATAATTCCTGGGAAGGCACAGCTACGATCAGGGCCAGACTACCATATTTTGCCATGGTGCAGAGAGAAAGATTTGCAGTTTTATAATGTTATTCTACACATTTAGTCATGAGGCATGGACTTTTGTTGGTGTTTTATAGCCAATCTCATGCTTTTGGTCACATTTTGCCACGAGGCTGAGAGAAAATGTTTTAAAGCTAATTTCCTACAATTCTACACATGTTGCTACCATATGCTATCTGTGCTGCTACTGCTAGTAGTGCTAACCCTGTCCTCGGCTAGCCCTCTGTGCTGCTACCGCTAGTAATGCTAACCCTGTCCTTGGCTATCCCTCTGTGGTGTGCTGCTAGTAATGCTAACCCCGTACTCGGCTAGCCCTCTGTGCTGCTACCGCTAGTAATGCTAACCCTGTCTTCGGCTAGCCCTCTGTGCTGCTACCGCTAGTAATGCTAACCCTGTCCTCGGCTAGCCCTCTGTGGTGTGCCGCTAGTAATGCTAACCCTGTACTCGGCTAGCCCTCTGTGGTGTGCTGCTAGTAGTGCTAACCCTGTACTCGGCTAGCCCTCTGTGGTGTGCTGCTATTAGTGCTAACCCTGTACTTGGCTAGCCCTCTGTGGTGTGCTGCTAGTAATGCTAACCCTGTACTCGGCTAGCCCTCTGTGGTGTGCTGCTATTAGTGCTAATCTTGTCCTGGGCTAGCCTCTGTCTGATTCATGCTAGTCACAATGATATTGAAGTCGTCTCCAAGAGGAACCAGCAGTGCTTCTGTTCTACACAGGCATTTAATGCTATAGTCGTCCTAATTAACCCACACGCGATTTATGGAACCGCTGCTGTCCCACCCAATTATGTATTTAAACCCTGGATTGCCCATGCTATGTATTGGCCATTGAGAGGCTTTGAAGCCACTGGTCGGCCATATTGGCACTCCCCAGTAAGAGCATCTTCCATAGCAATTCATGGAATTCTACAGTATTTCAATTAAATGTTTCAAGGACAAAATGACATGTATTTAAGTATTTTTTGTTGTAGTTGTGACCGTAACACTTGTACTCCAAAAAATTATACTTTAAGGAAAAAAATTATATATTTGAAATGTTTTATGTTTAGCTCACATAATATAATTTAAAAGTATGCATTAAGGTGTCTGTAATGGAATACACTTGTCAAAAACTCATGTAGACATTAATTAATGTATTTCTATAGCTTCCAAAATCTTTTTTACCATGGTAGAGGATTACCAAGATGGCTGCAAGGGGGCTTCAGTACAACGCCCCCTGTCAGTCATCCAAGGTATATACATATTCCTGGTCCCACCACCTGCCCGTCTCTCATATTAATCTCTACTCTACAGATTGCCACTTTGCATACAGCCTGGGAAAGGAGAGGTGGTGAGAAATTGTCATATTGGGGTAAGGATAAGGAGGGGCACACTGGGTAAACTAGACTGATACCATGACCAATCAGTTGCGACTATGTAGGGTGACATTATCCCCCCTCTTTTTATGTTGTTCACCACTTGACCTGGTCATAGGTGAGATTTAAACCATTGAGACTGTAGTGTGGGTAAACCCTATAGCCTAATCCTAATGATGGGTGCTCTACCCTTTGCTTTAGTCTACATGCAAGTGCTTTCTCTGGTAGACACTTTGAAATAGAACACCACTGAGAAACAGGTGGACTGATAGGTCAATTAAATTATATCCCTTTTTAATTAATAGACCAATGACCGGCCAAGAAATCCAGCGGTTCGTAACTCACAGTTGGATCAATACTGTGGCTTTTTAGGTCATTATCTGTTGCAGTTGCCCTGGAGATGAAAGACACTGATACAGACTGAATACCTCTCTCCAGGGACGCTGTAAAGTGCACGGTCGAAACCGGTGCGGCTGCACCACAGGGCATTCAATAAACACTTTTTCCCACAAAAATATGACAATACTCAAATTAATTCAATTAATCAATGGGAACAGACACAAAGAGAGAGAAAGCAAGATAGTTCTGCAAGATAATTAATATAAGCCCATTCACGAAATGAGATATGACCACACAAATGTACAGCTGTGCTGTACAAGACAAACAGAGAGACAGGCAAACAGAGAGACAGACAAACAGAGAGACAGGCAAGCAGAGAGACAGGCAAACAGAGAGACAGGGGCAGTGTCCCAGGTGTGAACAGAACATCCCACAGAACTGTTGTACTATTACAGGTGCACCCAAGCAGGCACTCAATCTGCAACACCTGGCCATTGAAAAACAAACTTTGCTTCTATATCCGGAATTTGAATTCCTGGTTTTATCTAATTCTGGTAATGTCAAACAGGCTTTTCCAACGAGGTAGAACACAGAACAGAAATGGTGACTCCAAACTGGCAGAGAAAGTGTCTCATGATCCTCATTCATACTGAGACATATTGGGGCGGCAGGGTAGCCTAGTGGTTAGAGTGTTGGACTAGTAACCGGTTGCAAGTTCAATTCCCTGAGCTGACAAGGTACAAATCTGTTGTTCTGTCCCTGAACAGGCAGTTAACCCACTGTTCCTAGGTTGTCATTGAAAATAAGAATTTGTTCTTAACTGACTTGCCTAGTAAAAATAAAGGTAAAATATTTAAATCAAACAATGTACTGTATGCATGTTTCCTCATTGGGGCTCATTTGCAACTGCATTAAATACTCACCTGGAGAGTGGAGCTGTCTTCATTGATCAGCAAATGGTTTTTGTTGGATTATCATTTGGGAAAAGTAAAGGTTCTGCTGCCGGTTTGTCTGCTGAATGTTTACCACCCACCAGTGTCTTGTTCCCTTGTCCATGTTGTCTGGTTTCATCCATGGCAATGGCTTTTATTGTCTGCTATTGTCCTAACCTGTGGCTGTTCAATTTAAATTGAAGAGGTTTTGGAGTGTTGAGTTTGGAGCAGTGTGAGACTATAAAACAAAATCCTATTTTAGCTTGTAAACCTTTCAAACGGACTGAAAAATAGGGACATTTTATAACTTGATGAGGAAAACTAACTACCTATTTCTGCTCTGCCAAGATGGATAGATTCACCAGTATTTTGGAACCCAACACTAGCAAACTCCCCAAAACTACACAGAAACAGTAAGAGGGTTGCCTTCAACTCTTTCTTTGGGTAGAGTAGCTATCAAAGGGACTTAACACTTTTACAAAAAAATATATCTTGCCCTTCAAGTCTGAATTATGTACAAATGACATGCGTTTCTAATTTGCTAATGTTTTCTGTTCAGTAATTGGCCTGATGATCCATTTCATGCTTGATATAATCTTCCTGCATGCAGCCATTGAGATCCAGTTCAAAACTCTGAGATCCAGTTCAACAAAAATTGTAGGCTTACATCTCTATCAGCTTAACCTTTTACTGCAAAAATATACACCTCACACACATGGTTATGGGCTTAAAAAAAGACACCTGTACCATGTCAGATATAGAATTGAAATGTATTCATTTTTGAGTTTGCATCCCAATATTACACTT
Organism: Hucho hucho; assembly: GCA_003317085.1. Classification (NCBI taxonomy): domain Eukaryota; kingdom Metazoa; phylum Chordata; class Actinopteri; order Salmoniformes; family Salmonidae; genus Hucho; species Hucho hucho. Next base: position 30,619 of record QNTS01002346.1, on the reverse strand, counting down.
TATATACCTGCGTATATCAAACATTAGGAATACCTTCCTGATATTGAGTTGCCCCCCACCCCCACCATCCCACCCTTCCTAATATTGATATACTCAGTGTACATCACAGAAGACTGAAATATAACAAAACCGTTTGACATAGACACACCAGATTATCGGCGTTGACATTTGTGTTAATAATTGATAACATGCCACCCATGAGGCCACTAGAGGGCGGTGTGGTAATTTGACTGCAGGAAAGGGTTTTAAGTGTAGGGTCTGCTCCTCTTTCTGTGTCCTCACAGAGATGTCTAGTCCCCACAGAGATGTCTAGTCCCCACAGAGATGTCTAGTCCCCTGAGTCTAACTGAGGGTCATGCAAGGCTTCAAGTCTCCATCTATGGGTTGGACTTCATGTCTAGTCTGCTTAGGGGAATGCTATTTGATTGCTGGAATATTACCGTAACACTACAAACAGACTTCATTGTCCGCAAACTCCGCTCCCTCTATGTCAAACCCTAACTGCCACTCCTACCGTAACCACAGCATTCTGGAACCAGTCCTAAGGTGGTATCTAGAACCTGAAAGGGTTCTTCTGCTTACCCTGTAGGATAATCATTTGAAGAACCCTTTAGGGTTCCAGGTAGAACCCTTTGTTCTAAGTATGGCATGGCACTTATCTCCCTCACTAGTTTCAAGCACCAGCTGTCAGAGCAGCTCACAGATCACTGCACCTGTACATAGCCCAACCAACTACCTCATCCCCTACCATAGTCACTTATTTATCTTGCTCCTTTGCACCCCAGTATTTTTACTTTGCACATTAATCTACTGCACATTTACCATTCCAGTGTTAAATTGCTATACTGTAGTTACTTTGCCACCATGGCCTATTTATTGCCTTATGTTCCTTATCCTACCTCATTTGCACACATTGTATATAGATTAGTTTTTTTCCTACTGTATTATTGACTGAGTGTTTGTTTCACTCCATGTGTAACTCTGTGTTGTTGTATGTGTCAAACTGCTTTGCTTTATCTTGGCCAGGTCGCAGTTGTAAATTAGAACTTGTTCTCAACTAGCCTACCTGGTTAAATAAAGGTGAAATAAAATACAATAAATGAAATAAAAATGGCAGTGTCTGCTACATGTCCATGCTCACAGTCAACAACAGAAACAAACCTCCAAAATAAAAGGACTACCCACACCAAACACCAGTGTTTTGAAAGACCCCCCCTCTGGCTGCAGGTACCGGTGCCTTCGCTGGGAGAAGGCCCGGTTCAGCAGGAGCTTCATCTCCACAGCCATTAACAACCTCATCAGCTAATGGGCTATATATTCCACTGCTTATGTGGTGTCTTAGTCGGAATGATGTTTTATCTGCTGTCCAGGGTGTAGGGAAATGGTTTTATCTGCTGTCCAGGGTGTAGGGAAGTTGTTTTATCTGCTGTCCAAGGTGTAGGGAAGTTGTTTTATCTGCAGTCCTGGGTGTAGGGAAGTTTGGTTTTGGTATTGTAAATATTACGAATGGGTGTATGGTTTTGTTGTTGGTCTTTATGTCTATGTACGAGCATGTGGAAATTAGTTTCCTCTTTGGAGGACAATAAAATCGTACTACACCGGCTTCGACGCTCGTCGGATGTGGCAGGGCTTGCAAACTATTACAGACTACAAAGGGAAGCACAGCCGAGAGCTGCCAAGTGACACGAGCCTACCAGACGAGCTAAATAACTTCTATGCTCGCTACGAGGCAAGTAACACAAAATTGCATCAACTGTTCCGGATGACTGTGTGATCACGCTCTCTGCAGCCGATGTGAGTAAGTCCTTTACACAGGTCAACATTCACAAGGCCGCTGGGCCAGACGGATTACCAGGACGTGTACTCCGAGCATGCGCTGACCAACTGGCAAGTGTCTTCACTGAGACCACTCTGACCATTTTACTCACCCTAGCAGAGCTGGCTAGGCAGTTTTCATGTTAACCAGAGCGTTGGTGACTGTGCTGTTGGAAACAATTTAATTAAGCTTTTTTTGCACAGATGTTTACTGACACCGTCCATATTCAACCGGTGTTGAGCGTTCGTAAATTCATTATTCTGCGCTCTGGTACACTCAGACGAGAGTACTCTGAAATTGGTGTAGATAGCCAGAGCGAATTTACCAAAGGACCCGAATGTCCATTGAGAACTCACAACGACTATACCATTTAGCTAAGCTAAGAATGACGGGAATAATCAAGTCAATAAACATTGGGTAGTTAGATAGCCTATATTTAATATACTGGCAAGTTTGATGTATAACTACTAACCTTAGGTAGTTAGCTAGCATACCGGTACATACTGATGTAATGATATGCTATGTGGTTTGTAAGGACAGCGTAGCTAACAAATTGTCAGCCAACATAACATGTAAGGTAACATATTTGAAAAGGTGTGGTTATTAACAGGCAAATTGTTATATGCTATGGTGGTACATTTGTGTCTTTTTGTCGAGAGCAAAACCTTTTTGATTTCAATCAAAAATAATTGTTCTGAAAGCAACTTTTTTCCGACACAAAGGAAGTCATAGCGGACACCTACAAAGAAGGACTGTGTGATGATTGCATCTCAGGTAAGCAGCACTGGGCGTTCTTCCGTCCAACTTTTACAAGCTGTATTGACGTATCCTGAAAATGACATCTGCTGCTTTAGATTGAACGGTCATATCTCAGTTATTGTTTTCATATCTACAAAAAATAAGTTATTTTCTGTACTTTCAGAGAGCGAGCTGATCAAGGGGTCGAAAATGTAGATATTGCCAGATGTTCACTGTCCGAGGAACAGGCCGTGGAAGCTTTATTATCCATAACCAGAGATAATTAAACTGTTCTGTGTTCTTTTTCTCTCTTCATCTCTGCCTGTCTTGTTCTACATGGAACATGTCTCACATGCATTCATTAAAAAACCCTTAAGATGTCAGCTGCTAATTTTCAGATTTACACCACATAAACACAGCCATTTTCACTGGACTATCTGTTGCTATCTGTTGCTGCCAAGTCACGATTTCCCTGTGGGTTAGCCCACGATTTCCCTGTGGGTTAGCAATAACCAAGTGGTGAGACACATAGCCCTCTATATTTAAATGTTTCAGGCACACTCCGATAGGTGTCTGCGTCACATACAGTATCTTCTTTTGACATTATCTTCTATTCTTTGTCCTCATGTGTTTGTTTTTCTGCATAAAGTACTCTGTAGCCACTTAGTGTGGACACCAGGTGAGACCACACACACACACACAATAACAGCCTCTCTTCTTCACTTCATCCCTCTCCACCTTCTCCCTAAATCCTGCTGTTTTGGTAAACCCCTCCCGCATCTGAACTGGCTGACACAGAGGGCACAGCATGATCATAAGTGAGAGGTCACTTGGTCGGGTCAACAGGAAGTATTATTAAAGAGATGCTTTACATTGAAATACAGATAGAGATGTTAGTAGTCCCAGAGGTAATGACACAAGGTCAGTTTTGCATTTAACCTGCTGATGATTATGATGACTGACAGTGTTAGAATAAAAAATAAAAAAAACAAGGCTTAATCATGTTTTCTCTCTATCCATCTGTCTCTCGTCTGCAGGTATGTTTTGATGTGAGAGAGGAAGCCGGTCCCGTTATCGCCACCTCACCCGCTCTTAAGATAACCTTCAGGCCAACTGGGGGCCCAAGGCTGGTTAGGAGACACCGCAATTGTGATGAACTGAGAGAATATTAGGGTAGCACTGTAATTCATGAATCATATGCTGTCTGCCGCTGTTCTTACCTCTTTCCCTTTCTGTCTTCTACGCCTCTCTGCCCACCTCGTCTTTCTTCCTCGTTTTATAATGCACACCATATGTGCATTGAAGTACAGATTGAACTTGTATTTATATAATATTACAATTATCATAATTATAACGTTTGTATTATGTATTTATAACACCAGGATAATGAACTTCTTTCAATAAAGCATTTCACATTCTCCACTGGTTGAAATTAAGTATCTCATTGATATACTATCCTGTGTCCACAGTTTAATGCAGATGAAGGGAGTTAGTTTTGCATAGTTCTTTTTCTGTATACATGAATTACAAATCAGCCTTTACTTAAATCATGTTTCTATTCTATTGCATAGTTACAATGTGTAATCATTGACGTCCCAGGAGCAGGAGTGGTAAACACTGTTGAAGTGTATAACTGTAATACATACATGCAGACACAGCATCATTCAAATAATGGAGTTTGATATGACTGAAAAAGAATGTCTCAGAGATTCATACCTGAACCGCACCTTTATTTGCCAAGGAAGAGTACATGATCAGTGTACAGGCTACAATGTGGGGATCTCATGCGTGGTAATAACTACAGTACATGTATATAGGACTTGCATCCTTGGCACAATAAAGCTATTTTATTCTACTCTATCCATAGGCTTCATTAATGCCATTCAGACTTGAAGTTGATACAACAACTATGATAGCTGAGGTTCATAGATTGGTATGAATATTAGTTCAGAACCTAACATTTTAGGGTCCATACACAGATCGGCTACATACTGTAGCTAGCTATACATCCATAGGCATACAGTTATTTTTTCCTCCACTACACAATAAGCAAGTAAATAGTTAGCTAGCTATGTTACTTCAGCTGCGTTGGGAGTCAAGCTTACACAATTGTACATTCAATTTGCAGTAAATGCTTTAGCAGCTTTGCTTGACTCGTTATGACGTTATAACTACTTACATTTGGTTCCACCATAATGTTTTGTCAGTCATCTTCACCCAGGGACGGGTGGCTCGTGTCAAATTCGTCATTGGAACCACTCGATATGATTGGTCATATAAAAACCTTGGGACCCAAATGCATATTGAGTGCTCTACCTCCCCCTTGTGGTGGTCTGAAGCAATGAAGCCGTGACGCTGGGTACCTCTAAGTCCCGCGGTGCAAGCTCGCAACTTTTAAAGGAGGAACCATTGTACCTGCATGTACATAATTATCTCAATTACCTCGACACCGGTGACACATTGACTCTGTACCGGTACCCCCTGTATATAGCTCCGATATTGTTATTCACTGCTGCTCTTTAATTATTTGTTTTTCTTATCTCTTACTTTTTCTTAAAACTGCATTGTTGGCTAAGGGCATGTAATTAAGCATTTCACTGTAAGGTCTACACCTATTGTATTCGGCGCATGTGACGAATACAATTTGATTTGATTTGAAAAATAGAATCTAAACACACACATGCACGCACACACACAGTCAAACAAACAGAAACTGAGACCGGATCAACCCTGGGCTGGAGAAAACCCTCCTACAGAGAGACAGACAGAAAAAGGTTTGTTTGTGTGAGCATGGAGGGCAGGGGAGGGGCGTTTGGGTGTGTGTGTCTGTGTGTCTGTGGATGAAGAGAAACACTCCAGGGCAAACTGAATACAACAGATGAAGAGAAGACAACCTTAGTAAGCCTTAGTGTGCATTACTGCTATGTATGTCAAAGGGAACGAGTGCAGTGCTCTAAGATCTGACAGTAAAATGTGAGTCATCATCTCTGATTGTGCTGCTGATGATGAGAACTGTAGAGGACTCCTGAGCAGAGGAGGCTGGTGAAGGGAGGAGGGCTCATAACAATGGCTGGAATGGACCAAATGGAATGGTATCAAACACATGGAAAACTAAACTCAGCAAAAAAAGAAACGTCCCTTTTTCAGGACCCTGTCTTTCACAACAACTGCCCAAGTTACACCAGGAATGCACAGTCCCTCCATCAGTGTTCAGACTGTCCGCAATAGGCTGAGAGAGGCTGGACTGAGGGCTTGTAGGCCTGTTGTAAGGCAGGTCCTCACCAGACATCACCGGCAACAACGTTGGTGGGCACAAACCCACCATCGCTGGACCAGACAGGACTGGCAAAAAGTGCTCTTCACTGACAAGTCGCGGTTTTGTCTCACCAGGGGTGATGGTCGGATTCGCGTTTATCATTGAAGGAATGAGCGTTACACCGAGGCCTGTACTCTGGAGCGGGATCTATTTGGAGGTGGAGGGTCCGTCATGGTCTGGGGGCGGTGGTCACAGCATCATCGGACTGAGCTTGTTGTCATTGCAGGCAATGTCAACGCTGTGCGTTACAGGGAGGACATCCTCCTCCCTCATGTGGTACCCTTCCTGCAGGCTCATCCTGACATGACCGTCCAGCATGACAATGCCACCAGCCATACTGCTCGTTCTGTGTGTGATTTCCTGCAAGACAGGAATGTCAGTGTTCTGCCATGGCCAGCGAAGAGCCCAGATCTCAATCCCATTGAGCACGTCTGGGACCTGTTGGATCGGAGGGTGAGGGCAAGGACCATTCCCCCCAGAAATGTCCGGGAACTTGCAGGCACCTTGGTGGAAGAGTGGGGTAACATCTCACTGCAAGAACTGGCAAATCTGGTGCAGTCCATGAGGAGGAGATGCACTGCAGTACTTAATGCAGCTGGTGGCCACACCAGATACTGACTGTTACTTTTGATTTTGACCTTCTCTTTTGTTCAGGGACACATTATTCCATTTCTGTTAGTCACATGTCTGTGGAACTTGTTCAGTTTATGTCTCAGTTGTTGAATCTTGTTATGTTCACACAAATATTTACAAATTAAGTTTGCTGAAAATAAACACAGTTGACAGTGAGAGGACGTTTCTTTTTATGCTGAGTTTATTACTATGAGCCCGTCATCCCCATTTAAAGTGCAACCAGCCACCACTGCTCCTGAGTCCTCTTGTGGTTTAACACGCTACTCTTTGTCCTGAGAGAAGGGGAAAAATGAAGAGAACAAAGCCTCAGTAAAATAAAATGTTATTGGTCACATACACGTGTTTAGCAGATGTTATTGAGGGTGTAGCGTAATGCTTGTGTTTCTAGCTCCGACAGTGCAGTAATATCTAACAATTACGGGCTTAACAATTTCACAACATACACCCAATACACACAGTCTAAGTAAAGGAATGGAATTAAGAATATATACATATATGGACGAGCAATGTCAGATAGAAGCTGTTTTAAGCCTCTCGGTCCCAGCTTTGATGCACCTGTACTGACCTCGCCTTCTGGATGATAGCGAGGTGAACAGGCAGTGGCTCGAGTGATTGTTATCCTTCCTGTGACATCGGGTGCTGTAGGTGTCCTGGAGGGGAGGTAGTTTGCCCCTGGTGATGCATTGAGCAGACCGCACCACCCTCTGGAGAGCCCTGCAGTTGTGGGCGGTGTAGTTGCCGTACCAGGCGGTGATACAGCCTGACAGGATGCTCTCAATTGTGCATCTGTAAAAGTTTGTGAGGGTTTTAGGTGACAAGCCAAATTTATTCAGCCTCCAACACTGACTGTGTGGATGGACCATTTCAGTTTGTCAGTGATGTGTACGCCGAGGAACTTAAAACTTTCCACCTTCTCCACTGCAGTCCCGTCGATGTGGATAGGGGAGTGCTCCCTCTGCTGTTTCCTGAAGTCGATGATAATCTCCTTAGTTTTGTTGACGAGTGAGAGGTTATTTTCCTGGCACCACCCAAAGCCCTCACCTCCTCCCTGTAGGCTGTCTCGTTGTTGTTGGTAATCAAGCCTACTACTGTTGTGTCGTCTGCAAACTTGATGATTGAGATGGAGGCGTGCTTGGCCACGCAGTCATGGGTGAACAGGGAGTACAGGAGGGGGCTGAGCACTTACCCTTGTGGGGCCCCAGTGTTGAGGATCAGTGAAGTGGAGGTGTTGTTTCCTACCTTCACCACCTGGGGCGACCCATCAGGAAGTACAGGACCCAATTGCACAGGGCGGGGTTCAGACCCAGGGCCTCGAGCTTAATGATGAGCTTGGAGGGTACTATGGCATTGAATGCTGAGCTATAGTCAATGAACATCATTCTTACATAGGTATTCCTCTTGTCCCGATGGGATAGGGCAGTGTGCAGTGTGATGGCGATTGCATCGTCTGTGGACCTATTGGGGCGGTAAGCAAATTGAAGTGGGTCTAGGGTGACAGGTAAGGTAGAGGTGATATGATCCTTGACTAGTCTCTCAAAGCACTTCATGATGACAGAAATGAGTGCTACAGGGCAATAGTCATTTAGTTCAGTTACCTTTGCATTCTTGGGTACAGGAACAAGGGTGGCCATCTTGAAGCATTGTAACGCAGTGGTGTTCGCTCTCTCCTCACACCACTCTGCTTGTTCTCCCTGTTCTCGGTTGTTTTTCAGAGGAATTTCCATGTGTCCTCAGAGCAGAACATCCTGCCTTTTTTCCTTGTCGTAAATTCATTTGGACACACAGATTGAGATCTGAGCAGGGGACACATCCGAGAAGCGGACGGGGTGCACACTGGGATGTTGGGATGTGTTGGTAACACAGTGAGTACCGTTGATACTGTGGGCTTAAACTGTTTGGAGTTGGCCTGACATGCTCAGTCAGACAGAAGGGAAAGGGGATACCTAGTGTCATGATGTTGGCCTGTTGGTGAGGTTTATGACCCCCATAAATACCTTCCCCCCTTTTCTCTCTCTCTCTACTCTACAGATGTGACTATTGAACATCTCTTTGTTAACATAGAGAGTCTGGTAACATCAAAAGGGTGGGGAAAGGAACCATATTTCGGTAATCCAACCTGCTGAAAATATGCGTTGGTACTTAATGAATATGAAGTCAGATCAGTTGTTGTCTGAGACATTATAACTGAGGATAGGACGACATAAACTGTACCTTGGAAAGACGACACATTCTAGTTATCAGATTCACATGGAATTGTTGTGCAATTTAAATGTTTATATATGAAACTATTTCTGAAAAGATGAAATGTAATTTTAGCTTCTAAATGAGAGAATTGGTTTTCATGAGTGAACTATGCTCAACTCAGTGGCCCCGCCCATGTGAACAGACATTGGTTGTAAACTATGAAACACGCCTCTCTCTCCCGCCACTATATAAGCCCCTTTACGAAAATGTAACTTCGTGTTCCGAGGACGTGAGGACGACGGTCCTACGTTAAAAGGGCTAAGATAATAACCTAACGAAATTAGCAGTCCTGTTCAAAGTGAAGGTGACGATCGACAGGATGAATGAATTTCGACTATAACAGCCAGAATATAGCATGAGATTATAGTATGGCAACTTGGTATGAACTTTGAACTCTTATTCACTAAAGAAGTGATACATCCTAGCAGCAGCAGCTGTAAACGTGGGCTAGGAAAGAACGGACAATCTCTTCAGAAAGACAGGGTACTACAACGTATCCGTTCTACCACACGACAACATTCGACAAAGGACAAGAGATCTCTGCTGGGCAACCCAGCCTTCCATCTACGACAACCCAGCCTTCCATCTCTGCTGGGCAACCCAGCCTTCCATCTACATCTAATTTATCGTTAATATGTAAATATGTCTTGCATTTTCCTTTTCCAAATGGGCTGTTATTTAGAATGCATAAGATTCTGTATTTACAATAGCATGGCTTCATAAGGTCCGATAGAGACCAAATCCTTTTGTTCCTCAGTCTGCCCGTGCTTTCATTCAAACCCAACACCCTTTCTTTGTGTAACCAGCCGTCATATCAGTTCCGTCCACCAGGGACGTTTTCTTGTATGACATAATTAGTAATCAATGTATGATCCATCCTGTGTATATGTAAATCTGTGTGATTATTTAGGTATTTAGTAAATAAATAATTAAACCAAATTTTGTATTGCTGATTCAACTTGGTAGCCAGGGTTTGTGAAGATAACCAAGAATTCTACGATGTTCAGATGAGAATGAATAAGGTCACGATTAATAATTGACTGCTACTGATGTAAAAGATTACCAGGTCTTTAAGAGTTTATTCGGAAGATAACAGCTCTATAAACATTATTTCGTGGTGCCCCGACTTTCTAGTTAATTACATTTACATGATTAGTTTAATCAGGTAATATTAATTACAGAGAAATTATTTTATAGAATAGCATGTCATATCACTTAATCCGGTATAGCCAAAGACACGACACTAGTCAGTTGTACAACTGAATTTATTATAACTGATGTGTCTTCCGCATTTAACCCAACCCCTCTGAATCAGGGACAAGCTATCCTTCGTTACCCTCAGTATCCTTCACCAGACGTTGAGCAGATCTGGGAAGAGGCGGGAGTCAGGAAGAGAGAAGGAAATACTGCAATCTATCAGAGATGAGAGCTACAGGCCTCCATTTCTTGAGCATGTGTCACTCAAATTTGCACAAATTTGATTTTCTCTGACTCATGGTGCCCAGAGACTTTCAGGCTCTCAACATCAGTCATTCTCTGGCTAGCAACAGAGAGGGCCCCCAGGGTACGGAGGCTGTCAGTCATGACTCTTAATGTAACTAACTCCCATTTGGATCAAGCCATGCACTGCTCTATCAAAGGCCCACGAATATCAGCCACTTTTCACCCATTTTCCCAGCACAGGAAACCAGTCAGTATGACAGCCCTTGTAAATAACAGTTTGTCTGTGAGGTGAGTGGTGACTTCACTGAAAGATGTCACCAAGAAAGCGTGAATATGTGAATGATGTGTTTGATGACATACAGTTGTGGAGAGTGAGTTGCTAGAGTTGGAAGCAAAAACTGTACAGGCTCTTATGTCCACTTTAGTCCAGGATAGACCAAATGCGGTCAACCACAGAGGGACCATTCCAAATGCATGAATGAAAATAATGAGCAGCTTGCTATAGGTTTATAATAAGGTGTGTGAGTGTGGTGTGTCCTGTATACAGGAGGGCCTTCCTACTTCCTGACATAAATATTTCAAATGGCCCATATCAGCTGGAAACAGAGGCAGGGTGACTGATGAATAGGCTGGGGCAGTGAGTGAGTGAGTGAGTGAGTGAGTGAGTGAGTGAGTGAGTGAGTGAGTGAGTGAGTGAGTGAGTGAGAGAGAGAGAAATTAGGCCTAACCAGAATCCTCTAGACTTCTCAATCATAATGAATGAAATTGAAGATAAAATCAACTTTAAAAATAAAGGAATGCAGACCAGACAACATCAGTAATGAAATGGTGAAACTGAGCAGCCCTAAACTGGTGGACACAACTGCTTAAATGATTGATTAACTTAATACTGGTAACTGGATGTTTCCCTGTAATCTGTAATGAAGGTTTTACTACACCCATTTACAAAAAAGGAAACAAATTCGACCCCAATAACTACAGAGGCATCTGTGTGTGCAGGAGTCTGGGGAAGATATTTAACAGCATCATGAATACCAGAATTCTTACCTTCCTAAAGAAACAAAGTCCCCTGAATAAATGTCAAATTGGCTTCCCCCCCAAACATCGCACCACAGATCACATTTACTTCCTCTACACTCTCATGAATCTAAATATCAAAAGAAACACAAGAAACAAGAACAAAGACGGGCACTAACAGTACATTTAGAAAAAACTTCATTCAAGTAATTTCACAGGGAAACCACTACCAGTTACCAACAGTGGAACTACACTAAAGCACAGTATCAACTATAATGACCTGGGCCTGGAAATAAACTCATCTGGGAGTTTCAGCCTGGCTACAAAGGCACTGAGTGGAAAAACCAGAAGAGCGTGTTATGCTATCAAATGCAAATTCAGTAATACAAATATCCCTATTATTTTGTCATTCTGACCCCAATACTACTGTATAGTAGCAAAGTATGTGGACCCATCTCTGATCCTAACTTCAGCAAATGGGAAAAAGTTCCCATTGGGAAATTTCTGTTAGAATTTATCAAAAGTATTTTCGAATGTATTTTAAAACTTAAGTTGATCGTTATCACTGGCAGGATATCTTAGCCTCCAAGACGTAAAACGAAGAAAAACCCTCTCATTGAAAGAGGAAGACACCTTAAAGCTGCCAAGAGATCAGAGAATATGGAGGCATTGTGATTTACAGGAGCTAGAAACTGAGATGCACTTCCTGTTCCTGCCCAAAATATGACAACATAAGGGAAACATACTATGTAGATTTAGACAAATATAAACCAAACTTTGTGCATAAACTCCCCATCCTGCTTGGAGAGGAGGAGCAACCGCTAAGCTGGCAGCTACATTTGAGGTTGGTGGCACTTTAAATGGGGAGTAATGGCTGGAGCATAATTAATGGAATGGTATCAAACACATGGTTTATTGCCATTCCAATTGCTCCGTTCCAGCCATTATTATGAGCCATCCTCCCCAAAGCAGCCTCCACTGACTGTGCCACACACAGAGAGAGATGGGATAGACTTTGCTGTTGTTAGTGTTTTTGTTTTGTTTCATTGTGTTATGTTTTTAGTCTCTTTTCTTTCCTTATTGAATCATTTTTACTAATTTCATTTCTATACATACTTAGACACAACACCTCATGTATGCACTCTAAATACACATTAAATAATACATCAAATAACATGCAATACACTCATACACTTATCCACACACTCCTATATGCACACACACCCATACAAAACACTGTGCACAAGTTGGTGTGTGTGTGTGTGTGTGCTTGAATGCGTATGTATGCATGCACAGACACACACAGCTACAGTGAGGGAAAAAAGTATTTGATCCCCTGCTGATTGTGTACGTTTGCCCACTGCCAAAGAAATGATCAGTCTATAATTTTAATGGTAGGTTTATTTGAACAGTGAGAGACAGAATAATCACAAAATAATCCAGAAAAACGCATGTGAAAAATGTTATAAATTGATTTGCAGTTGGTCAGCGCATGCTCTGAGTACGCGTCCTGGTATTCCATCTGGCCCTGCGGCCTTGTGAATGTTAACCTGTTTAAAGGAGAGCGAGATCACACAGTCGTCCGTAAAAGCTGGTGCTCTCATGCATGGTTCAGTGCCTCAAAGCGAGCATAGAAGTCATTTGGCTCGTCTAGTAGGTTTGTGTCGCTGGGCAGCTCATGGCTGGGTTTCCCTTCGTAACCCATGATAGTTTGCAATCCATGACACATTCGTTGACCATCAGAGCTGGCGTGGTAGGATTTCTATCTTAGTCCTGTATTGACGCATTGCCTTTGATGGCTCGTCGGAGGTTGTAGTGGGATTTCATATTAGTGTCCCGCTCCTTGAAAGTGGCAGCTCTAGCCTTTAGCTCAGTGCGGATGTTGCCTGTAATCCATGGCTCCTGGTTGGGGTATGTACGTACAATCACTGTAGGGACAACATCGCCAATGCACTTAATAATGAAGCCGGTGGTGCGAAAAGTACAAATCAATCCCAGAACAACAGCAAAAGACCTTGTGAAGATGCTGGAGGAAACAGGTACAAAAGTATCTATATCCACAGTAAAATGAGTCCTATATCGACATAACCTGAAAGGAAGCTCAGCAAGGAAGAAGCCACTACTCCAAAACCGCCATAAATACAGTGGGGAAAAAAAGTATTTAGTCAGCCACCAATTGTGCAAGTTCTCTCACTTAAAAAGATGAGAGAGGCCTGTAATTTTCATCATAGGTACACTTCAACTATGACAGACAAAATGAAGAAAAAAAATCCAGAAAATCACATTGTAGGATTTTTAATGAATTTATTTGCAAATTATGGTGGAAAATAAGTATTTGGTCA
>QNTS01002345.1:238418-278966 GCA_003317085.1 Hucho hucho | reverse complement strand
ACTCAACTTTTTAGAGACTCTCTACAGGGCTCTCATCCCTGATGATGAGAGGGGTCTGTTTAGAGAGGATTTGCCAAAGTATGTGGTCATTTGTGATAATGTGAGTTTCCATCGATCAAACATCATAAGGCAATGGTTTGTGACCCACCCGAGGATGCTCATAGAATTCCTCCCACCTTATTCACCATTCCTTAACCCAATTGAGTTCTTTTCAGCATGGAGGTTTTCATTTTCCACCATAATTTGCAAATAAATTCATTAAAAATCCTACAATGTGATTTTCTGGATTTTTTTTCTTCATTTTGTCTGTCATAGTTGAAGTGTACCTATGATGAAAATTACAGGCCTCTCTCATCTTTTTAAGTGAGAGAACTTGCACAATTGGTGGCTGACTAAATACTTTTTTCCCCCACTGTATTGCAGTTTGTACAAATTGTTCTAAGAAATGCACTTATTATTTTGCACATGTTAGGGATGATGTGAAAAATGCACCAAAGCGACTGAGAAAAACTGTAATGTGTTTGGGCCCCAGGAAGAGTAGCTGCTTCCTTGGCATCAGATAATGGGGATCCCTAATAAATACAAATTCAAAAATACCATCTCTCTCTCTCCCCCCTCTCTCAATTCAATTCAATTTCATTTTAATGGGAAACATTGGAAACATATGTTAACATTGCCAAAGCAAGTGAAGTAGATAACCAAAATTTTAATAAACAATGAAAATTAACCGTAAACATTACACTCACAGAAGTTCCAAAATAATAAAGACATTTAAAATGTCATATTACATCTATATACAGTGTTACAATGGGCAAATAGTTAAAGTACAAAAGGGAAATAAATAAACATAAATATGGGTTGTATATACAATGGTGTTTGTTCTTCACTGGTTGCATTTTTCTTGTGGCAACAGGTCACAAATCTTGCTGCTGTGATGGTGCACTGTGATATTTCACCCTGTAGATGTGGGAGTTTATCAACTTTGGGTTGGTTCTTGAATTCTTTGTGGATCTGTGTAATCTGAGGGAAATATGTCTCTAAATGGTCATACAGTTGGATGGAGGTTAGGAAGTGCAGCTCAGTTTCCACCTCATTTTGTGGGCAGTGTGCACATAGCCTGTCTTCTCTTGAGAACCAGGTCTGCTTATGGTGGCCTTTCTCAATAGCAAGGATATGCTCACTGAGTCTGTACATAGTCAAAGATTTCCTTAATTTTGGGTCAGTCACAGTGGTCAGGTATTCTGCCAGTGTGTACTCTCTGTTTAGGGCCAAATAGCATCCTAGTTTGCTCATTTTTTTTCTTAATTCTGTCCCCAACCAAGGAGGGCCTACAGCAGCACCTAGATATTCTGCTAAGTTCCTAGATATTGGCAGGATCTGGAGGTGAAGAAGCCGGATATGGAGGTCCTGGGCTGGCGTGGTTCCTGTGGTCTGCGGTTTAGGCCAGTTGGACGTACTGCCAAATTATCTAAAATAACATTGGAGGCGGCATATGGTAGAGAAATTAACACTCCCTCAAAACTTGAGACATTTGTGGCATTGTGCTGTGCAACAAAATTGCACATTTTAAAGTGGCCATTTTTTGTCCCCAGCACAAGGTGCACCTGTGTAATGATCATGCTATTAAATCATCTTCTTAATATCCCACACCTGTCAAGTGGATGGATTATCATTGCAAAGGAGAAAATCTCACTATCAGGGATATTAACAAATATGTGCACAACATTTTAGAGAAATAAGCTTTTTATGTGTAGGTAATCGTTACATTCAGGGTATCCCCAAACTCGGTCCTCTGGACACCAAGAGGTGGATGTTTTGGTTTTTGCCCTAACACTACACAGCTTGATGATTCATTTATTATTTGAATCAGCTGTGTAGCTTTAGGGGAAAAACCAAAACGTGCACCCCTTGGGGTCTCAAGGACCGGGTTTGGGAAATCCTGCTGTAGGGGGTCCAGATTTGAGTTGTATCAGTTTTACAGTTTTGAGAAATGCCCCCGCTAAGCCACGCCTTCAATATAATATCCCAGCGTGCCTTTCCTTTGAGTGAATTGTTGAGTTACCACCCATGGCTGTATTTGTTAGAGACAGAATTGAATTCCTTCCTTTTCAATCTAGTGGCTTTCACTAAGTGCATTCCTGAGTGAATGTTATCATTTTAATTAAAGTCTTTATGACAATACAATAGATATCTCATAAGGACTTAAATTGAGGCAAAGTTTTACCCTAATACAGTGGCTTGAAATTCATGGCTTTCAGGCCTGCAAGTAGTCTCACAAAATACCAGCAACTTTCTCTATCTCCTGAGTTTCAAAAAATTCTGGTTGAAATTTTTCAAGCAATCTTCCAATCAGAATTTTTGGAAAACCTGGGAATATTGGTCACATTATGCTTTGCTTGCAAAGTGATGCGTAATTCCTATTGGAATCCCACTAGAGTTAAATTACACTACTGTTTAAATGTGTACTCACCCACAACCTGTATTCATAACTGCCAGATTTGGTAAAAGCATGAGGAGATTACCCAAAGCATTTAAACAGGAACAACTATTTCAGTAATGGGTGCAAAAAAAAAAAAAATTGAACTAAATTATTGTATTAGTTTAGATTTTTATTTTATTTATCTTTGTGTAAAATCAGATAAATCAATCAATCACTCAATGTACATTTATCAACCTGCAGTAGAGCATGCTGGGAAAAAAAGTGTATTTGTTATCGTATCTTAAAACATTTTAGTTGGTGTGACTTCTAATTTAGTTTTGAGTCAGTACCACATAAACATTTAAGTAATAAAGACTTTTCATTGACTTCGAGTTCAACTTACTAGAAGTATTTGAGTTAAAAATGCCTTGGGGTTTACAGCGTAGTAATAGTACAGTATTTAGTTTGCATAGCTCGTCATTAAGCTCGAGACCCCAGGTCTCGACCCAGCCCTGTGCAACTGGGTCCTGGACATCCTGACGGGCCGGCCCCAGGTGGTGAGGGTAGGAAACAACATCTCCACCCCGCTGATCCTCAACACTGGGGCCCCATAAGGGTGCATTCTCAGCCCTCTCCTGTACTCCCTGTTTACCCATGACTGCGTGGCCAAGCACGCAACCAACTCAATCATCAAGTTCGCTGACGACACTACAGTGGTAGGCTTGATTACCAACAACGACGAGACGGCCTACAGGGAGGAGGTGAGGGCCCTCGGAGTGTGGTGTCAGGAAAATAACCTCTCACTCAACGTCAACAAAACAAAGGAGATGATCGTGGACTTCAGGAAACAGGAGAGGGAGCACCCCATATCCACATCGACGGGACAGTAGTGGAGAAGGTGGAAAGTTTTAAGTTCCTCGGCGTACACATCACGGACAAACTGAAATGGTCCACCCACACAGACAGCGTGGTGAAAAAGGCGCAACAGCGCCTCTTCAACCTCAGGAGGCTGAAGAAATTGGGCTTGTCACCAAAAACACTCACAAACTTCTACAGATGCACAATCGAGAGCATCCTGTCGGGCTGTATCACCGCCTGGTACGGCAACTGCTCCGCCCACAACCGCAAGGCTCTCCAGAAGGTAGTGAGGACTACACAACGCATCACCGGGGGTAAACTACCTGCCCTCCAGGACACCTACACCACCCGATGTCACAGGAAGGCCAAAAAGATAATCAAGGACAACAACCACCCGAGCCACTGCCTGTTCACCCTGTTATCATCCAGAAGGCGAGGTCAGTACAGGTGCATCAAAGCTGGGACCGAGAGACTGAAAAACAGCTTCTATCTCAAGGCCAGCAGACTGTTAAACAGCCCATCACTAACATTGAGTGGCTGCTGCCAACATACTGACTTAAATCTCTAGCCACTTTAAATAATAGGAATTGGATGTAACAAATGTATCACTTGCCACTTTAAACAATTTTGTATATAATGTTTACATATCCGACATTACTCATATCAAATGTATACACTGTACTCTAAACCATCTACTGAATCTTGCCTATGCCGTTCGGCCATCGACTCAAATCTCTAGCCACTTTAATAATTATAATTGGATGAAATAAATGTATCACTAGCCACTTTAAACGATGCCATTTATATAATGTTTACATATCCTACATTACTCATCTCATATGTATATACTGTACTCCATACCATCTACTGCATCTTGCCTACGCCGGTCAGCCATCGCTCATCCATATATTTATATGTACATACTCGTATTCATTCCTTTACTCTTGTGTGTATAAGGTAGTTGTTGTGAATTTGTTAGATTACTTGTTAGATACTACTGCATGGTCGGAACTAGAAGCACAAGCATTTCGCTACACTCGCATTAACATCTGCTAACCATGTGTATGTGACAAATAAAATTTGATTTGATTTGATTTAGNAAGGCGAGGTCAGTACAGGTGCATCAAAGCTGGGACCGAGAGACTGAAAAACAGCTTCTATCTCAAGGCCAGCAGACTGTTAAACAGCCCATCACTAACATTGAGTGGCTGCTGCCAACATACTGACTTAAATCTCTAGCCACTTTAAATAATAGGAATTGGATGTAACAAATGTATCACTTGCCACTTTAAACAATTTTGTATATAATGTTTACATATCCGACATTACTCATATCAAATGTATACACTGTACTCTAAACCATCTACTGAATCTTGCCTATGCCGTTCGGCCATCGACTCAAATCTCTAGCCACTTTAATAATTATAATTGGATGAAATAAATGTATCACTAGCCACTTTAAACGATGCCATTTATATAATGTTTACATATCCTAAATTACTCATCTCATATGTATATACTGTACTCCATATCATCTACTGCATCTTGCCTACGCCGGTCCGCCATCGCTCATCCATATATTTATATGTACATACTCGTATTCATTCCTTTACTCTTGTGTGTATAAGGCAGTTGTTGTGAAATTGTTAGATTACTTGTTAGATACTACTGCATGGTCAGAACTAGAAGCACAAGCATTTCACTACACTCGCATTAACATCTGCTAACCATGTGTATGTGACAAGTAAAATTTTATTTGATTTATACCCCACCCACTCCCCTACCCCATATCCAAATGTGTGCCACCCATGAGTGAGAAAATTTGATTTTTTAGTATTTATCTAGTAGGTTTCCTCAAGAAGAAAGCCTACCCTTTTATGTCAAAGATAATAGAACAAAAACACAATAATACTACAGCATGCAAACATACTACATGTAATACAGAAAAGTCAGCAAGTACACTTCAGTGAAAACTATAATATATACCTATACAGTAGTATTGCGACAGTATTCATACCATATAAACTGGATGGTTCAAGCCCTGAATGCTGATTGGCTGACACCGGTATGACAAAACATTTATTTGTACATTTCTAATTAATTGGTAACCAGTTTATAACAATAACACACACTATGGCCAATATACCACAGCTAATGGCTGTGTCCAGGCACGCCGTGTTGCGTCCTGAAGTATACTATAGTATTTTTTCATGTGGGTATAGCACGACTGTCACGATCTTCTGAAGGGACAGACCAAGACGCAGCGATGCTTCCAGTATACATATTTATTACTAACGTAACTGGGCAAAAATAACAAAATGTAAACGAAGATTGTGAAGTTGTGCTGGCTTGGGGTCCCACACTGGAGGCCCTGGGCTATTTGCCGGAACAGTTAGTTTAGGACTGGGGACCTTCTCTGGAGGCTCCGGACTGGGAACCTTCTCTCGAGGTTCCGGACTGTCGACGCACACTGGGACTCTGGTGCGGGGAGCAGGAACGGGCCGTACTGGGCTCATGACGCGCACTGGGACTCTGGTGCGGGGAGCAGGAACGGGCCTTACTGGGCTCATGACGCGCACTGGGACTCTGGTGCGGGGAGCAGGAACGGGCCATACTGGGATCACTAAGCGCACTGGACCTCTGGTGCGGGGAGCAGGAATCCTGGAGCGCGGAACAGGAACTGGTCGTGCTGGATCCACTACACGAACAGGGACTGGTCGTGCTGGATCCACAACACGAACAGGAATCCTGGAGCGTGGAACAGGGACAGGACGTACTGGATCCGCAACACGCACAGGAGACCTAATGCGTATAGCCGACACCCCTCTCCCAGGTTGTTCACTCATCCTGGCTTCACCGATGAGGGGAGCTGGAATGTCGTGCACGTGAACAGGAGACACCGCACGCAGAGCCGGCGCAGGATATTTCGGTCCCAACAGGCGCACTGGAGACCTGGCGCGCAGAGCCTGCACCACTCCTCCAGGCTGCACACTCACCCTAGTTACTAATCATACCCTTCATAGCTGTCTGAGTGTGGTCTGTGCTCCACAAAGAAGCCCCTAATTGTCGTATCAAAAATGACAATTGGAATGTTGAGTACCTGTTCAGTAATCTGCCAATTATTTAACGTTTAAACACTGTGTATAAAGGCAGCAGGTGTATTTTATCCACTCAGTTTTCTCATATGAGTAGCAATGGAGCCAGAGGAGAAGGTGTCCTTTCGTGATACTTGGGTGCTGTCCTGTAGTCTAGATCCTCTTGATGAATAATAATATGGTCACGTCCAACAGGTGTTCTCAGCCCTCCTGGACTGTTAAATGTTAATAAGATCTATATGACCTTTATGGCTCCATTTGTCTCAACTAACATCGTATGCTTGGAACCAAGTAAGGTGAACCTATGAAACAGTATGTTGACATGTTCATGACATGACATGACCATTTGCCATTTATATGGCAAAGTATAGTGTATTCATTAAGAGCCAAGACTTTTGCTCCAGTCAAGGTTCCTAGAAGCTTCACTGATCTACGTGTGTGCGTGCACGTGGGAGTAGTGGGATTTTCTGGGGGTAGCGGACACCTTTTGGTAACATGATATCCGCGCCGGTAAACTGACCGTTAATTAACATAAACACATTTAGCATCTCCTGGCTTCCACAAGCCACAAGCATACAGTTGGAAACAACTACATTTTAAAAAAGTCTAATAAATCCATGTAACATAGCCTACACCTTCACGATAAATCCATTATTTATTTTAGACAGGTCTAAAGAAATATGATGTGAAGACAATGTATTCTATTTCAGAAGAACAGAATAGCATACTCTGAGTTGTCCTTATGTTAGGTCCTTATCTGGCTATGCCATATGCCTGTGGGCTACACTAGTTCATTTAGTAGACAAGATTTGGTTAGAATTCCATGGCATTATTTTATATTATAGTATGAAGAATACTGTATATATGTGGGCTCCCGAGTGGTGCAGCGGTCTAAGGCACTGCATCTCAGTGCTAGAGGGGTCACTACAGAACCCTGGTTTAATTCCAGGCTGTATCACAACTGTCCATGATTGGGAGTCCCATAGGGTGTCGTTTGGCCGGGGTAGGCCGTCATTGAAAATAAGAATTTGTTCTTAACTGACTTGCCTAGTTAAATTTAAAAAATAAAATTTAATAAAATGGAAAGGATATTTTCTCCAAACGATTTGAGGGAGTGCGCACATGCGGCTATTCTGTGTTGAGCGGTTAACAAAGAAATAGGTACTCCTATATGCTTAATTTAGAGTTAATTATGTAACTTTAGTTGTGATACAAATGGGCTAAATGTTTTGACTTAATACATTCAAAGGCTGCATGATGATTTGAAAAATGTAGCTTGAAAGGCATCAGTTTTTTTGTGCTGGCACAGCCAGAAGAGGACTGGCCACCCCTCAGAGCCTGGTTCCTCTCTTGGTTTCTTCCTAGGTTCCAGACTTTCTAGGGAGTTTTTACTAGCCACCGTACTTCTACATTGCTTGCTGTTTGGGGTTTAAGGCTGGGTTTCTGTATAACACTTTGTGACATCGGCTGATGTAAAAAGGGCTTCATAAATACATTAGAATTTGATTGACTTCATCAGTCTCTCATTCACAATTTGACAAGCACTTGATAATACCATGAGTTTCCCGGCGGCATCCCTTTTGTGGCAGCAATGCACCCCAAAAAATACATGCCTTTTGCAGCGAGTGGAATTTGTTCCCTTCTTCATGAATGCTGTGTGCTCCAAAGCACCTCTCACTCACATGGCTCTCCATCACGTGATCGCGTCTTTCTCACAGGCTACAAGTGAAGACAGACACTTCTGGGACGCAACAGCGCGTGTCGTTATCCAATTCCCAGGTGCATATTGAAGATATTGAAAGAATTGGCCACATTTTCTTTGTCAGCCAACAATAACAACATCAAAAGCACTAGTCCATGTCAATCTACTACCCCCTATAGTACAAAAGTTGACCTATTCTATTCTGTGCAAGATATAAATATTCCAAACAAAGTCTGGGACAGTAGATCCCAAATTAATATAACCACTAGCATCAAAACTTTTTGACGCAATGAGGCTGACGCAACAGATCAGAACATTTAACTACTAGGTGATTTAGGCAACCCGTAGCACTCACGTCCGTAGCCATGAAATGCTTTGAAAGGTTGGTAATGGCTCACATCAACACCATTATCCCAGAAACCCTAGACCCACTCCAATTTGCATTCCACCCAAACAGATCTACAGATGATGCAATCTCTATTGCACTCCACACTGCCCTTTCCTACCTGGACAAAAGAACACTTATGTGAGAATGCTATTCATTGACTACAGCTCAGCATTCAACACCATAGTACCCTCAAAGCTGGAGCTCCCCAGGGGTGCGTGCTCAGTCCCCAGCTGTACTACCTGTTCACCCACAACTGCATGGCCAGGCATGACTCCAACACCATCATTAAGTTTGCAGACGACACAACAGTGGTAATTCTGATCACCAACAACGACGAGACAGCCTATAGGGAGGAGGTCAGAGACCTGGCTGGATGGTGCCAGAATAACAACCTCTCCCTCAACATACCCAAGCCTAAGGAGATGATTGTGGACTACAGGAAAAGGAGGTCCGAAGACGCCCCCATTCTCATCGATGGGCCGTAGTGGAGCAGGTTGAGAGCTTCAAGTTCCTTGGTGTCCACATCAACAGCAAGTTAGAATGGTCCAAACACACCAAGACAGTCATGAAGAGGGCACGACAAAGCCTATTCCCCCTCAGGAAACTAAAAAGATTTGGCATGGGTCCTGAGATCCTCAAAAGGTTCTACAGCTGCAACATCGAGAGCATCCTGACTGGTTGCATCACTGCCTGGTATGGCAATTGCTCGGCCTCCGACCGCAAGGCACTACAGAGGGTAGTGCGTACGGCCCAGTACATCCCTGGGGCTAAGCTGCCTGCCATCCAGGACCTCTACACCAGGCGGTGTCAGAGGAAGGACCTAAAAATTGTCAAAGACCCCAGCCACCCCAGTCATAGACTGTTCTCTCTACTACCGCATGGCAAGCAATACCGGAGTGCCAAGTCTAGGACAAAAAGGCTCCTCAACAGTTTTTACCCCCAAGCCATAAGACTCCTGAACAGGTAATCAAATGGCTACCCGGACTATTTGCATTATGTGGCCCCCCCCAACCCGTCTTTTTACGCTGCTGCTACTCTCGGTTTATCAAAAATGCATAGTCGCTATAACTATACATTCATGTACATACTACCTCAATTGGGCCGACCATCCAGTGCTCTCTATCTGCATTGTGTCCCGCCACCCACCACCCCCTTTTTTACGCTACTGCTACTCTGTTCATCATATATGCATAGTCACTTTAACCATAGCTACATGTACATACTACCTCACTACTTTTATAGCCTCGCTACTGTATATAGCCTCAGTACTGTATATAGCCTGTCTTTTTACTGTTGTTTTATTTCTTTACTTACCTATTGTTCACCTAATACCTTTTTTTGCACTATTGGTGAGAGCCTGTAAGTAAGGATTTCACTGTAAGGTCTACACCTGTTGTATTCGGCGCACGTGACAAATAAACTTTGATTTGATTTGATTATTCACATTATAAGCACAGCAATGCGCACAGGGCAGTAGACTTTAAGAGCAAATGTTCCATTAGCGGGAAAACCCCATTATCAAAAGTGACCGCAAATACATTTAATGATTTTATTATAAAGGTGCATTTTTATGGTGAAAATTATGTTCCACAAACTTGAAACTCACTCCATGCATATGTATGCCAGTTAGGCTCTACACCCCTTGTAAAGCAGATTAATGTGCTTAATTTTAAGTTATTTGGCCACTTTCGTTGTGATACAAACCTTATCAAAACATATAGGCCTATGGGCTAGGTGTCACGATCTTCAGGGACGGACCAAGGCGCAGCGTGCCGGGTTGAGTTAAACATGTTTATTAGGTTAACTCACTCAAAACAAAAACAACAAACGAAGCTCATATGGTGTAGCACCAACAGCACATACACAATAACAGAGTCAACTTCCCACAAGGAAAGGAGGGGAAAAAGGGCTACTAAAGTATGGCTCCCAATCAGAGACAACGATGGACAGCTGTCCCTGATTGAGAGCCCTACCCGGCCAACAACAAAGACATAGAAAAACTAGAACATAGAATGCCCACCCCAAATCAAAAAGAGACATAAACAGGCTCATACAGGTCAGGGCGTGACACTAGGCTATATGAGGTGTGATACAAACCTTATCAAAACATATAGGCCTATGGGCTAGGCTATATGAGGTGTGATACAAACCTTATCAAAACATATAGGCCTATGGGCTAGGCTATATGAGGTGTGATACAAACCTTATCAAAACATATAGGCCTATGGGCTAGGCTATATGAGGTGTGATACTAACCTTATTAAAACATATAGGCCTATGGGCTAGGCTACATGAGGTGTGATACTAACCTTATTAAAACATATAGGCCTATGGGCTAGGCTATATGAGGTGTGATACAAACCTTATCAAAACATATAGGCCTATGGGCTAGGCTATATGAGGTGTGCGACTATGATTCGAAAAAGTCGCAAAAAAACGGCATTGTTTCTTGCCTTAAGCTGGGCATTATTCACAAGTAATAATATATCATTCACAAGTGATAGGATAATATTGTCACCCATCAGACTATTCTTGATTTGATCTGGTCTTTACTGTACATACACTAAATAATATATGTGTGAAATTTGTTTTGATTAAGAATGGACCATTATCATCACTTGTCTTGAAACCGAGGCAGGGGGAAAATACATGTCATCTATGCACTCATTTTCATGCCAGCCAGGTAGGCTATACTCTTGTTGTAAAGATAAGCAATGTGCTTAATATTATAAAAGTTGATAAATAAATATAGTAGGCCTAGCCTATAGAAAGCTGATGTGATCCTCCTCTTTTTAATAGAGGCCATCACTCTGTTTTCTCTCTCAATTGCATAGCCTATAGAAATGTTGCACATGGGCTCTTATGAAGTGTTTGATTAGATTTTTGATCACATTTGCATTGATGTCAGAGTGATTAGAGGGACAAAAGAAGGCTGAATACCAGGCAGTTAGCATGTTTGGTAGACTACTAATGACCAGCAGCAGCATCAGAGCTTGGAGAAGCCTAATTACTGTGACTAAAAGGTCACATGGAATTTGACTGCCTTCATGACTCGGTAATACAGTCACAGCAACAGCCTTAGTGCCCGACTTCACTAATGCTCTTGTGGCTGAATGGAAGCAAGTCCCTGCTGCAACGTTCCAACATCTAGTGGAAAGACTTCCCAGAAGAGTGGAGGCTGTTATAGCAGCAAAGGGTAACTTCATATTAATGTTCATGATTTTGGAATGAGATGTTCGACGAGCAGGTGTCCACATACTTTTGGGTCATGTAGTGTGTGTTTATTTTACTTCTATTATATAGGCCTAAGTCATAATCATATTGCAGGACATCTCTCCTTTCATAACATGACTGATTTATTCCCGCTCCACCACAAATATTAGGCTATCAATTATTCAATGCTTATTAAATAGCCAACCATACTCAAGTAAATAGACTGGTAGCCTATTACAGTATAGGTTACACTATTGCTGTGCGATAGCAGTGCGATATAGCCTAAGAGCCCACTTACCAGGAGATAGAAACACAATCAAAATGCAACATCTTTTGCATAGAAGTGTGGGCTGTAGGCAGCATTTACTTTTAAAAAGTTAAATAGATAATCAATCTTGCAGAATGCGAGGCCAGTGTTTGGCACTCGTTATAGGTGGAATTTTTGGTTTGAAAAAAGCATTTGCGAGATTAAAACCTTCTGCCCACACCTCTACAGAAATGTGAGAATATTTGCTGTTCTGCTTTCTTGTAGAATGTCAGAATATCTGGGGACGCACATTTTTTCTTAAGAACTTCTCGCGACCCAACCCAAAATCTAATGAGAGCATCTGCTAAATTAATTAAATTAAAAAGTATATGTAAAAATTACAAAGTATTATTGCTGAGTATTATTCTAATATTATTCTAATATTCTAATGAGCTCTGCCCTGAAACAAGGCCAATGATAATATCCACCGTGCTTCGCAGTTCATTTACAGTAGGTATGTTCATTTTCACATATACATTTACAGTGCCCTCGGAAAGTATTCCACCTTTTGTTACGTTACAGCCTCATTCTAAATTGGACTAAATAAATAAAAATACTTAGCAATTTGAACACAATACCCAATACTGACAAAGCAAAAACAGGTATTTAGAACTTTTGCAAATGCATGAAACATTTAAATAATTAAATACCTTATATACATAAGTATTTAGATCCTTTGCTATGAGAATCGAAATTGAGCTCAGGTGCATCCTGTTTCCATTAATCATCCTTGAGATGTTTCTACAACTTGATTGGAGTCCACCTGTGGTAAATTCAATTGATTGGACATGATTTGGAAAGGCACACACCTTAAGGTCCCACAGTTGACAGTGCATGTCAGAGCAAAAACCAAGCTATGAGCGCAAAGGAATTGTCCGTAGAGCTCCATGACAGGATTGTGTCGAGGCACAGATCTGGGGAAGGGTACCAAAACAATTCTGCAGCATTGAAGGTCCCCAAGAACACAGTGACCTCCATCATTCTTAAATGGAAGAAGTTTGGAACCACCAAGACTCTTCCTAGAGCTGCCCCCCCGGCCAAACTGAGCAATCAAGGGAGAAGGGCCTTGGTAAGGGAGGTGACCAAGAACCCGATGGTCACTCTGACAGAGCTCTAGAGTTCCTCTGTGGAGATGGGAGAACCTTCCAGAAGGACACCCATCTTTGCAGCACTCCACCAATTAGGCCTTTATAGTAGTGGCCAGACGGAAGACACTCATCAGTAAAAGGCACAGGACAGCCCGCCTGGAGTTTGCCAAACGACACCTAAAGACTCTCAGACCATCTCAGACCACAAGATTCTCTGGTCTGATGAAACCAATATTGAACTCTTTGGCCTGAATGCCAAGCGTCACGTCTGGAGGAAACCTGGCATCATCCCTACCGCGTGGTGGTGACAGCATCATGCTGTGGGGATGTTTTTCAGCGGCAGGGACTGGGAGACTAGTCAGGATCAAGGCAAAGATGAACGTAGCAAAGTACAGAGAGATCCTTGATGAAAACCTGCTCCAGAGCGCTCTGGACCTCAGACTGGGGTGAAGGTTCACCTTCCAACAGGACAACGACCCTAAGCACACAGCCAAGACAACACAGGAGTGGCTTCTGGACAAGTCTCTGAATGTCCTTGAGTGGCCCAGGCAGAGCCCAAACTTGAAACCGATCGAATATCTCTGGAGAGACCTGAAAATAGCTGTGCAGCAACACTCCCCATCCAACCTGACAACGCTTGAGAGGATCTGCAGAGAAGAATGTAAGAAACTCCCCAAATACAGGTGTGCTAATCTTGTAGCATCCTACCCAAGAAGACTCAAGGTTATAATCACTGCCAAAGGTACTTCAACAAAGTACTGAGTAGAAGGTCTGAATACTTACGTAAATGTGATAGCGAAAATGTCGAATAACCTGTTTTTGCTTTGTCATAATGGGGTATTGTGTGTAGATTGATGAGGGGGAAAAAATGATTTAATCCATTTTAGAACAAGACTGTAACGTAACAAAATGTGGGAAAAATCAAGGAATCTGACTACTTTCCTAATGCACTGTACATTCTGGTAATTTAGCCGACACTCTTATCCAGAATTATTTAGTCAGTGCATTCAACTAAGATAAGCATTTCGCTACACTCGCAATAACATCTGCTAACCATGTGTATGTGACCAATAAAATTTGATTTGATTTGAGATAGATAAACAACAACATATCCAACATATCACAGTCATAGCAAGTAAAACGTTTATGTAAAATGTTTCTGAGAATATTGTTGCTGTTCGGTCGGCTACTTGCAAATTTATTTTAAAAATACAAAATACATGTTTTTTTATTAAATACATTACAAAATACAAGTATTTGTAGTTTATTTTGATACATTGATCTTCATGGTATTTTGTTATTTTTGGCCATCTCTGTTTGTAGGCCTCATTCTCTGATTTATCAATAAAAACATGCATATATGTTGAGTGCGACATTCTAATCATTTGTGGCACATGCAAATCCTTGAAAATCTATGTATGTCAGAATTTAGTAAAAACATTTACGCACAATTGATAAATGAGGCCCCTGGTACTTCTTGAAAAAGTATGCTACTGTTATATCTTTATACTGCCAGTTACAAGTGAGAGAATTTAATTATGAAAAATAATGTAATGTAAGGACACAATATACTAGTTATGTGAATAAATGTAAACAAAAATACAAAAATGTACTTCTCTTGCAAATAGTACAAAGAAGTGGAAAATGTATAACCCAAAAACAATGTATTTGAGGTATATTTCAAATACATGAGGAAAAGTCTAATACTTTTGTTTTGAAGTATTCTAAAACGGAACGTTTTGGTTTCATTTTGGTAAAGGCAGTGGGGCCAGTGAAATTGTCCTTCCTCGTGTCCTTGTCTCTGCTCTGGCCTCACCATGGACATGACAGGATGGTGACTTCTGTCACCCTGCTGTGGTGGTGATGACATGAAATCCATTGTTTCTGACAGGATACTGCCCCTTCCGTAGGCTACACCCTCCTGAGTAGACGTTTTCCCCAACGTTTCCACCTTCAAATGTAAATCTAAAATGGCAGGAGGTTCCAAGTAGAATGTTGATGACTGCATGTTTCCTCCACACGTAGATCTAACCTGAAGTTAAATAACCCTGAGAGGTTGTTGCATAGTTGATGGTTTGAGCATCTTTAGATCATATGTTCAGGCCTGTATCATTTGGAAGTAAGCCCTAGTTCAAACACTGCTCTATCGCCGCACCAAACCAAAAACAAATACGGAAGAGAGAGGATATAGTGCCGTCTGAAAGCATTAAGTGCGCCTCAGCGGACTTTTGACGATAGTGATGAAGCACGCCTGTCACGTCCAGGCCTGAGAAGACAGGCTGGCGTGTTTTTGTTTTGTTTTGGTGTAGGGTTTTTTCTGTTCTAGGTTCTCTATTTCTATGTTGGGGTAATGGTTCCCAAATAGAGGCAGCTGTGTGTCGTTGTCTCTAATTGGGAACCATATATATGTTTGGGGTTTTTCTATAGGATTTTGTGGGTTATTGTTTGTGCATAGATGGTAGTTTGTTTAACATGTCCAACATCACGATCTTCGTTACGTTCATTTTGTTATTTTCCCAGTTACGTTCGTCATAAATAAAATGTATACTGGAAGCATCGCTGCGTCTTGGTCTGTCCCTCACGGAGACCGTGACAACGCCACTATTTCAAGTAGTGCCAGAGCAGTTCTTCCACTGTTGGGAGAAATGGTAATGGATTTTAATATATGTTAATTACAAACAAATAAAGGTTGTTTCGCTACCACACCCGGTGGAGGACTTCTGTGAGAGGTCACTGTTATGCCTGAACTCGATCCAAAACCAACAAGGAAGTCTGCTGCAGTGTTTGAGAGTGGTTGTATGAAACCTATCAGTATGTCAAGCAAAGCCTGAGGGCACACACTTAGGTGTTGTGAAATCTGTTGTGAAGGTATTGTAATGTTTTTAAAATTGTATAACCGCCTTAATTTTGCTGGACCCCATGAAGAGTAGTTGCTGCCTTGGCAGGAACTAATGGGGATCCGTAATAAATACAAATACAAAGCTCTCAACCGCACCAGCCCGCTCTTAATTTCTATTCAGTTCGACTCACCATATGTTGGGCACTAAACTGTGTATAAATCATCAGGGTAATTTCCTGAACACTCTGGAATAATTTCAGAAGAACTGGATCATAACTTTATCGTTAGGAGACAAAAACAAGTCATTTGTTTGCATTATGATTTTGGATGTTATATACCCTTCATACCAAGACGTTTTCCTGCCAACTTTACCGTGCTGCCAAAGTTTTTGCCGCCTGGGAAAGGTATTGCCGGTAACAAAGCCTGTAGGACTACTTTTATTTCCGGCAACCGACCCTAGTCATGATTTGTGGTAATGTATTTAAAAGTCCCGCCAACCGACCCTAGTCATGATTTGTGATAATATATTTAAAAGTCCCGCCAACCAACCCTAGTCATGATTTGTGGTAATGTATTTAAAAGTCCCGCCAACCGACCCTAGTCATGATTTGTGGTAATGTATTTAAAAGTCCCGCCAACCGACCCTAGTCATGATTTGTGGTAATGTATTTAAAAGTCCTGCCAACCCCTCAGTATAAATGTCGCCTTTCCTCTTAAATCATGAACATTTTATTGTTGTCCATACTTGTCAGTCACAAAGCTTCACAGAATAGCTTTTTATGCATTAATTCTCTACATTTAAATGTATGTAGTTCTGTCCTTGAGCTGTTCTTATCTTTTGTCACAATATTGTCACATTTAGCCTGGATGAATGCCCACTGCCATTTCATATTTCTTTCTTGACTTTGACAGGTAAGTATTTATAGGCTCTTATATTTAGCTAATAAATGATGAGTTCATATGCATATGTTTATAACTTAGCCTACTAGCGATTTGTAGTTTATCTGTATTCAAGAAGAGAAGGTGCGTGATGGTGTGATCACATCCGTGGATAAAAAAAAAGAAACTTTCTGAACTCATCCTACAGAGGTTAATCCAGATCAGATTTGTTATGTTTTTACATGATCAGAAAGAGCAGATTATAATGCTTCAATGGCAAAATAAATGAGGACATGGGCTCTCTTTCAAAATATCACTTTTTGGTTCAACTTGTGTGTGAAAGATATTATTTGTATTTTATTCTGTTATATTCCATTATATTAATTCTTACTATAAAATATAGGCCTCACGTGTGTTGACTGTGATCACGACAGGGAAATGAAGGCTAATTGTGTCTTGTCTGTTTAATGAACAAAATAACAACTATTGATTTAATTTGCATGTTGCAGCCATGGGCTGCACAGACCAGTAACATTCAAAATATGCTATTCTATTCTTTAGAAAATACATGTTATTCATCTTGTGTTTCTTAGGACCTGCATAAAGAAATGAATTGTCTTTGTCTAGACAGCTCATAATTACCAGAACATATCTGACAACGTTTTGAGGAAATTATTTACAAGTAGGCTATGGCAAGCTAGTAACTTACTGTTGTGAATGTGAAAAAATTAAAACAATTGGAAGGTTACCATGACAACAGTCTCAACAACTGGGTCAAAGTTTAATGTCTCTTGCTTCTTCCCAGCAAGAGCAATGTCCTATTTTTACCTCTTCTTGTCGGCATTCACCTTTTATATAGCCAACTGTTTGAAAGAAACATTGCCAAATTGTTTTTACAGGCAATTTACCATGAATCCTACGTGAAAGCAGTATTACAAACGAACTCAGTGGCCTTGTTAGAGTGTCCGCTGTGAGATTGGATGTTGGATGTTCAAACCCCAGTTGAGTCATACTTAAGACTGTAAAAATGTGACCTGATGCCTCTCTCCTTGGCACTCCACGACACCCGTAGAGTCAATTGACACACTTGCGAGTCAATCAAATTATCATGAATAAAAATATCCATCAAAATCTGTCTGTTTAAGCTAGAGATCATTTTTGCAAGGGCTGCTTCTCAATCCACTACATCCACCGATGTCTGTCTTCCGCATCTCAAATCAAATCAAATTTGTGACATACACATGGTTAGCAGATGTTAATGCGAGTGTAGCGAAATGCTTGTGCTTCTAGTTCCGACCATGCAGTAGTATCTAACAAGTAATCTAACAAATTCACAACAACTTCCTTATACACACAAGAGTAAAGGAATGAATACGAGTATGTACAGATAAATATATGGATGAGCGATGGCTGACCGGCGTAGGCAAGATGCAGTAAATGGTATGGAGTACAGTATATACATATGAGTGAGTAATTTAGGATATGTAAACATTATATAAATGGCATCGTTTAAAGTGGCTAGTGATACATTTATTTCATCCAATTATAATTATTAAAGTGGCTAGAGATTTGAGTCGATGGCCGAACGGCACAGACAAGATTCAGTAGATGGTTTAGAGTACAGTATATACATTTGATATGAGTAATGTCGGATATGTAAACATTATATACAAAATTGTTTAAAGTGGCTAGTGATACATTTGTTACATCCAATTCCTATTATTTGAAGTGGCTAGAGATTTAAGTCAGTATGTTGGCAGCAGCCACTCAATGTTAGTGATAGCTGTTTAACAGTCTGATGGCCTTGAGATAGAAGCTGCTTTTCAGTCTCTCGGTCCCAGCTTTGATGCACCTGTACTGACCTTGCCTTCTGGATGATAACGGGGTGAACAGGCAGTGGCTCGGGTGGTTGTTGTCCTTGATGATCTTTTTGGCCTTCCTGTGACATCGGGTGGTGTAGGTGTCCTGGAGGGCAGGTAGTTTACCCCCGGTGATGCGTTGTGCAGTCCTCACTATCGGAGAGCCTTACCGTTGTGGGTAGAGCAGTTGCCATACCAGGCGGTGATACAGCCCGACAGGATGCTCTCGATTGTGCATCTGTAGAAGTTTGTGAGTGTTTTTGGTGACTAGCCCAATTTCTTCAGCCTCCTGAGGTTGAAGAGGCGCTGTTGCGCCTTTTTCACCACGCTGTCTGTGTGGGTGGACCATTTCAGTTTGTCCGTGATGTGTACGCCGAGGAACTTAAAACTTTCCACCTTCTCCACTACTGTCCCGTCGATGTGGATAGGGGGGTGCTCCCTCTCCTGTTTCCTGAAGTCCACGATCATCTCCTTTGTTTTGTTGACGTTGAGTGAGAGGTTATTTTCCTGACACCACACTCCGAGGGCCCTCACCTCCTCCCTGTAGGCCGTCTCGTCGTTGTTGGTAATCAAGCCTACCACTGTAGTGTCGTCAGCAAACTTGATGATTGAGTTGGATNACGGTAAGCAAATTGGAGTGGGTCCAGGGTGTCTGGCAGGATGGAGGTGATATGATCCTTGACTAGTCTCTCAAAGCACTTCATGATGACGGAAGTGAGTGCTACGGGGCGATAGTCATTTAGCTCAGTTACCTTAGCTTTCTTGGGAACAGGAACAATGGTGGCCCTCTTGAAGCATGTGGGAACAACAGACTGGGATAGGGACTGATTGAATATGTCCGTAAACACACCAGCCAGCTGGTCTGCGCATGCTCTGAGGACACGGCCAGGGAAGCCATCTGGGCCAGCAGCCTTGCTAGGGTTAATGTTTTCCTCACGTTGGCTGCGGTGAAGGTGAGCCCGCAGGTTTTGGTAGCGGGCCGTGTCGGTGGCACTGTATTGTCCTCAAAGCGAGCAAAGAAGTTGTTCAGTTTGTCTGGGAGCAGGACGTCGTGGTCCGCGACGGGGCTGGTTTTCTTTTTGTAGTCCATGATTGACTGTAGACCCTGCCACATTCCTCTCGTGTCTGAGCCGTTGAATTGTGACTCTACTTTGTCTCTATATTGATGCTTAGCTTGTTTGATTGCCTTGCGGAGGGAATAGCTACACTGTTTGTATTCAGTCATGTTTCCGAGCACCTTACCCTGGTTAAAAGCAGTGGCTCGCGCTTTCAGTTTTGCGCGAATGCTGCCATCAATCCACGGTTTCTGGTTGCGGAAGGTTTTAATAGTTGCTATGGGTACAACATCACCGATCCACTTGCTAATAAACTCACTCACCGAATCAGCGTATACATCAATGTTGTTGTCCGATGCTCTCCGAAACATATCCCAGTCCATGTGCTCGAGGCAATCTTGCAGCGTGGAATCAGATTGGTCAGACCAGCGTTGAACAGACCTGAGCACGGGCGTTTCCTGTTTGAGTTTCTGTCTGTAGGCTGGGAGCACGTCTCGTTAATCATAAGACACACACCCCCGCCCTTCTTCTTACCAGATAGATGTTTGTTTCTGTCGGCGCGATGCGTGGAGAAATCATGTGGCTGTACCGACTCCGATAACGTGTCCTGAGTGAGCCATGTTTCCGTGAAGCAAAGAACGTTGCAGTCGCCGATGTCTCTCTGGAAGGCAACTCTTGCTCGTATTTCATCCACCTTGTTGTCCAGAGACTGGACATTGGCAGGTAAAATACTCGGGAGAGGTGCACGATGTGCCCGTCTACGTAGCCTGACCAGAAGACCGCCGCGTTTCCCCCTTCTCCTGCGCCGCCTTTGTTTTGAGTCGCCGGCTGGGATCATGTCTATTGTCCTGGTTGGTGGACCAAACAGAGGATCCGCTTCGGGAAAGTCGTATTCCTGGTCGTAATGTTGGTAAGTTGACGTTGCTCTTAAATCCAATAGTTCCTCCCGGTTGTATGTAATAAAACTTCATATTTCCCGGGGTAAAAATGTAAGAAGTAATACATAAAAAAACAAAATACTGCATAGTTTCCTGAGAACGTGAAGCGAGGTGGCCATCTCTGTCGGCGCCTGATGTGGAAGGTGGCAGAGCTACAGCGGTGTTTGTCAAACCAGTAGTCAAACCAAAAATCGGTCTTCTCACGAAAACGTCTGTAGCATCTGAATAGTTTGGGCTAACTAACATGACCACTCTATGGAAAGATGAGACTTTCACGAACATGATGGTAGTTAAAACATTTATAGTCTGTCTATTTATAGGGGTAACAGAGTTGACATGTTATGCTCGACCCGCTCTGTTTTCCTCCACAAAACACCAGTTGGTGTTGTTGGTGGTGAATTATGTATTTACAAAATTATTTCTATTTTGAATTCAAATGGAACATGTTGGAATCGCACCATTGACACCTACATAAGCTGTTTGTCATACTGAGATCATATCTTGTTGGTCAACTATGAAAATCTTCACATTATCATTATCACAATATCCAGGCAACCAGCTGCAATACAATTTCTAGTTTGCTCAACATTTGGCATATTAGCTGAACCAACATACATTCTCAAGTTGAATTTTATGTTTACACATCTTTGAATTTTAGGATAAGTGGACATGTTATTCAGCATGAGAATGTATTCTACCTTATATGCATATTTCCCAGTGTGCTTTTCAAGTGAATTGTAGTTACCTCCTATGAATGTATTCGTTAGCGACAGAGACATTAGTGTTGCATTCAATGGTTTTCAGTCCTGTTGCCTTCACCAAGTGAGTGTCTAGGTGAATATGTTATCTTTAAAATGTGTCTCTTTATGACAATACATTACATACACTGAAAAAAATTTGGAACACCTTCCTAATATTAACTTGCACCCACATTTGCCCTCAGAACAGCCTCAATTCATTGGGTCATGGACTCCAATGCTTCCAACAGTTGTGTCAAGTTGGCAGCGTTTCAGTTCTTAACACACTCAAACTGGTGCGCCTGGCACCTACAACCATACCCAAATCAAAGCCACTTAAATATTTTGTCTTGCCCATTCACCCTCTGAATGGCACACATACACATGGCTTAGAAATAGTTTCGTGGCTTAAAATTCATTGTTTAACTGGTCTCCTCCCCTTCATCTATACTGACTGAAGTGGATTTAACAAGTGACATCAATAAGGAATCATAGCTTTCACCTGGATTCACCTGGTCAGTCTGTCTATGTAATGTTTTGTACACTCAGTGTATATCATCGAACAAAAGAAAAGCGATGACTCACTGTTCAATAGGTTTTTGGGCTCAATTGAATCGATTATTTGTAGATATTTTCCAACAAGCTTTTTCGGAAGTGCAACTCACATACAGTACAAAAGCTGGAATCTAGTGTTGAGCAGACTAGAAATCAACTTTAAATTGAATCAACTTAAAATCACAGAATTTAGCTGATTAAGCGATTAGTTAAGTTGGCTTTTTTTCACAGTGTACTGTAATGTAACAGTGAACTAGTACTGTATGCTGATGTTCATCCTACATTGTACAACAGTGTGCAGCAGTATATCAAGGCATCAACAGGGGTTGAAAGATA
The DNA here is from genome assembly GCA_003317085.1 of Hucho hucho. Lineage (NCBI taxonomy): Eukaryota > Metazoa > Chordata > Actinopteri > Salmoniformes > Salmonidae > Hucho > Hucho hucho. Next base: position 256,698 of record QNTS01002345.1, on the reverse strand, counting down.
GCTGATATTGAATGGTAAAAATCTGGGTAGCAAATTTTCAGATCTGTTAGGACATGCTCATTCCCATGATAGTCGTCGTATGACATGTGGTATTTACATGCCAGTATGTGACACCTATAGGTCATTTGTGTTGACCTCTAAAGGGCTGGGGTAACCTAATGTGAATTAGCTAGAAGGGAAAGTAATGCAATGGCATTACACTGTGACACCAAGCTAGTTGTTTGGGGAAACCGGTTAAAAAATGTAGAATTACAATTGTCAGCCCTGATCTACGATCATCACCCTGTGTTATTAGCCAGGGATGAGATTTGGATAAGGTGATTTCCCCACAGCTCTTTGGACAATGGACAATAAAGTTTTTGCATCCTAACAGTGTTTGACTTTTATACTGAACAAAATTATAAACGTAACATGTAAAGTGTTGGTCCCATGTTTCATGAGTTGAAATAAAAGATCCCAGAAATATTCCATATGCACAAAAAGTTTATTTCTCCACAAACAAATAGCACAAATGTGTTTACATTCCTGTTAGTAAGCATTTCTCCTTTGCCAAGATACTCCATCCACCTGACAGGTGTGGCATATCAAGAAGCTGATTAAACAGCATGATCATTATACAGCTGCACCTTGTGCTGGGGACAATAAAAGGCCACTCTAAAATGTGCAGTTTTGTCTCAAGTTTTGAGGGAGTGTGCAATCGGCATGCTGACTGCAGGAATGTCCACCAGAGCTGTTGCCAGAGAATTTCAAGTTAATTTCTCTACCATAAGCCGCCTCCAATGTCGCTTTAGAGAATTTGGTAATAAGTCCAACCGGCCTCACATCCGCAGCCACATGTAACCACCCCAGCCCAGGACCTCCGCATCCGGCTTCTTCAACTGCGGTATCATCTGAGACCAGCCACCCGGACATCTGATGAAACTGTGGGTTTTCACAACAAAAAAATATTTCTGCACAAACTGTCAGAATCCATCTCAGGGAAGCTCATCTGTGTGCTCGTCGTCTTCACCAGGGTCTTGACCTGACTGCAGTTCGGCGTCGTAACCACCTTCAGTGGGCAAATAATCACCTTTGATGGCACTGGCACGCTGGAGAAGTGTGCTTTTCACAGATGAATCCCGGTTTCAACTGTACTGGGCAGACATTACTGTAGTATACTGTGGTATTTACTGTAGTGTTTTTGCGGACATTACTGTAGTAATGTCATACGGTGGATGTAGCTGGTGTAATAAGTCAGGCGCAGGAGAGCAGAGATGAGTGGACTAAGCACTTTACTTAGGCAATGTCAAATTACAGAACGCAACCGCGTCACAAAACAAATGCCCAAAAAAGCAAGTAAGGCAGCACAAAATACAAAAGTACAAAATAACCGCACAATACCGGCTGCCACAAAGCACGGGTGAAAAAAAACCAACAACCCGGCGTACCAGCATGCCAATAAACAATTCCCCACACAGACATGGGGGAAACAAAGGGTTAAATACCCAACAGTAATGAGGGAAAATGAAAACCAGGTGTGTGGGAAAACAAGACAAAACAAATGGAAAATGAAAGGTGGATCGGCGATGGCTAGAAGACCGGTGACGTCGACCGCCGAACGCCGCCCGAACAAGGAGAGGACCCGACTTCGGCGGAAGTCGTGACAAGTAAACTGTAGTAATTACTGTAGTGTTTGCGTTTTGTTATGTTTGACATTGAGGAAATCTACTGGACAAATACTTAAAGAGCACATTTTCCATAACCTGGAAGTAGGTAGGACTGGAGCGTGATTGGAAAGTTCAGAGCTTCTGTTCTTTTCTATAGAATTGTTGTCCCATGGGACAAGGGGAGTAGGCAAGGCAGGCAGGGGGCAAGGGAGGCAGGGGGCAAGGCAGGCAGGGGGCAAGGCAGGCAGGGCTTGTTATTAAGGGTGCATTAGCGGCTGCTCGTGGGTCAAGGATCAAAACACAATAATGTAACTTATTTTACAACATGACTTTAATTAAAATATAAAGATTACAAGAAGTGTAGGCATTTTAAAACAATTTAGATAACAAAAATGAAAATCTAAGATTTGTTTTTTGTTAATAAAGTAGATAAGAAAGGGAACACTGTATAAGGTCTATATTTGGCATGTAGGTTTGTCATTCATGGGATACGGGGGAGGGGAATGGTTGGGATATATGAAAATTAAATACAGTAGTATTACTATAGTTAAAAAACTGTAGTGTTTTTGCAGACAGTGTGTTCGATTTTGCGGACTTTGCCGTAGTTTTTACTACAGTGTTTTTTGTTGTTGCAGATAATACTGTAGTATTTACGATAGTATTATATAGTATACTACAACATTCTAAAGTAATTACTACACATGATCGAGGGATACTACAGTGTGTAATGTATTCTACAGTACTTCAAAATTTTATAGTAAGTACTAGTGTTGGTATACCGATACTTCTGTGGTTTTTAGATAGGGTGAATTCAGATAGAGTGGGACATAATATAAATTGGGACAGCTTATTTCTTAGTCTGACAAGATAAAATCTTACCTATTGGTAAAGAGGAATCGAAACATACTCACATTTACAGGAAAAAAAACCTATGTCACTTGATCTTACCCTTCGTGGGGTGAGCTTCCCGTGTGAAGCTTGCTCTGCCCAACTCTATGATGTGATTTTGATCATGTGGTTTCTCTGCAAGGGCTTTTAGTATCAAAATAAATAGCATCACTGGGAGTCTGGATGCAGCTATTTATTTTGTCACTAAAAGCCCTTGTGAGTATGTTTCGATTCCTCTTTACCAACCATTGCTAGCTAAACACGAGAAGCTAAAGTGGAACAGTCTTATACCCCCCTGTACTTAGGTTAGGCAGGGCTCTGCTTCTTGTAGTACTGTATCCTGTTCATGTTTTCTTCTAGTACTGTTTGAGTGAACTCAGAAAAAGTGGGACACTTTTAGCATTTATGTCTTCTGTAACCTCTTCAGACATCTATCCAACATATGTACCCAACACATGATACATTTCTGAAATCCTCCCGATGTTTCCTAATCACACAAAAGTGAATTGTCATTGGGGTACAATTAGACTATAACAATGGTGTCCCAGTTTATCTAACCTGCTGTCCCAGTCTACCAAATGCGAACTGAAATATGGTTTTGACTCAATGTACACAAATGGGTGCGTCGTGCCTCCTGTGAATATGATATATATATAAAGAAATGTGGGGGATTTCAAGAAATGTATCACATGTTGGGTTAATATGTTGGATAGATGTCTGAAGAGGTTATTGAAGGCATAAATTCTAAAAGTGTCCCACTTATTCCAAATTCACCCTACTAGAACATGAAAAACATTTTCATTTTTGTTACTTTCGGTTCCTTCTGACAACTATGTCTCACGTCATCTATTGATTAGGAGAGGATCAAGTCTGTTTATCAGCACAGCCGATGTCCCATTATAGCTCGAGAGCACCGTGCTTACTCAGGGCCTGCTCCACTTAGTCATTCCTGGCTCTAGCCTTTCCTGAGGAAGAGTCTGGGCTGCATCCAGTGGTGTAGTGGTGCTATTTTTTTAGTTATTATTTAGATTTTTTTAAATGACGTCAGAATTTCTTCAATCAAAGTTTTGTACCGACAGATGTAGACAATTGAATAGCCTATCATTATAGAATTTGCATCAAATCCATCCTCCAATTGCCACCTCTGCCTCGGCCCACACATATTGTCTCAAGAAAATGTTCTATTGTTAATACGCTCAAACACCAAGTTAGCCATAGAATACCTCATTTCAAAATAGGTCATCATCATTATCAATTATTTCTCAACTGGCTCCGCCGTCGCAACATCCCCCATATGCCCAGCTGCTAGCACGCTAGCCGCGGCCCGCTAGCTGTCCAGAGCACATCGGACTGTTAGTTTAAGAGGCTCATCGGACAAATTCTTTGGCCACTATACCTATTTTGCCAATTGGCCTGGTTTACCACACGGAGCCCCGCTCTCCGTATGCCGACGGAACAACACGAGGTGGCCAAAACAGACTTTCTCCCGTCAAGACGTCCCTCCAAGGCCCTTCTGCTAGCTACCAGCCCCGGCCTGCTTGCTGTCTGAAGCCACACACTGGACTCCTATGACCATTCGGCTATGCATGCCTCTCGATAACGTCAATATGCTTTGTCCATTGCAGTTTTGGTTAGTAATTATTGCCTTATTTCACTGTAGAGCCTCTAGCCCTGCTCAATACGCCTTAGTTAACACTTTAGTCCCACCTCCCACACATGCGGAGACATCACCTGGTTTAAACAATATTTCTAGAGACAATATCTCTTTCATCGTCACTCTATGCACAGGTTTACCCTCACTGTATTCATGTCCTACCATACCTTTGTCTGTACATTTCGCCTTGAATCTATTCTACCGTACCCATAAATCTGCTCCTTTCACTATCTGGTCCGAAAATACTAGACGACCAGTCCTTTTAGCCTTTAGCCGTACCCTTATCCTACTCCTCCTCTGTTCCTCTGGTGATGTGGAGGTTAATCCAGGCCTTGCAGTGCGGTGCCCCACTCCCACTCCCCAGGCGCTCTCATTTGTTGACTTCTGGAACCGTAAAAGCCTTGGTTTCATGCATGTTAACATTAGAAGCCTCCTCCCTAAGTTTGTTTTATTCACTGCCCTAGCACACTCTGCCAACCCGGATGTCCTAGCCGTGTCTGAATCCTGGCTTAGGAAGACCACCAAAAACCCTGAAATTTCCATCCATAACTAGAACATTTGTCGACAAGATAGAACTGCCAAAGGGGGCGGTGTTGCAATCTACTGCAGAGATAGCCTGCAGAGCTCTGTCTTACTATCCAGGTCTGTACCCAAACAATTCAAGCTTCTACTCCTAAACCGTCTACTCCAAGACGGTTCTGACTTAGAATATGTGGACAACTACAAATACCTAGGTGTATGGCTAGACTGTAAACTCTCCTTCAAGACTCACATTAAATATCTCCAATCCAAAATTAAATCTAGAATCGGCTTTCTTTTTCGCAACCAAGCCTCCTTCATTCATGCTGCCAAACATACCCTCGTAAAACTGACCTTCCTACCAATCCTCGACTTCGGCGATGTCCTTTATAAAATAGCCTCCAACACTCTACTCAACATATTGGATGCAGTCTGTCACAGTGTCATCCGTTTTGTCACCAAATCCCCATATACTACCCACCACTGCGACCTGTACACTCTCGTTGGCTGGCCCGCGCTTCATACTCGTCGCCAATCCCACTGGCTCCAGGTGATCTACAAGTCTCTAATAGGTAAAGTCCCGCCTTATCTCAGCTCACTGGTCACCATAGCAGCACCCACCCGCAGCACGCGCTCCAGCATGTATCTCACTGGTCACCCCCAAAGCCAATTCCTCCTTTGGTCGCCTTTCCTTCCAGTTCTCTGCTGCCAGTGACTGGAACGAACTACAAAAATCACTGAAGCTGGAGACTCATATCTCCCTCACTAGCTTTAAGCACCAGCTGTCAGTGCAGCTCACAGATCTCTGCACCTGCACATAGCCCATCTGTAAACAGCCCATCCAACTACCTCATCCCCATACTGTATTTATTTATGTATTTATCTTGCTCCTTTGCACTCCAGTAACTTGCACATTTATCTTCTGAACATTTACCATCCCAGTGTTTAATTGCTGTATTGTAATTACCTCGCCCTACCTGTTGCCATACCTCCCTTATCTTACCTCATTTGCACTCACTCTATATAGACGTATTTATTTATTTTAATAATTTTTCTACTGTATTATTAGCTGTATGTCTGTGTATTCCATGTGTAACTCTTTGTTGTTGTATCAAACTGCTGTGCTTTATCTTGGCCAGGTGGCAGTTGTAAATGAGAACTTGTTCTCAACTAGCCTACCTGGTTAAATAAAGGTCAAATAAAAAATCAACATTCTGAATGATAATTCTTCACATTTTATCAGTGAATCTTCCAAACTGCATATCCATGCCCAAGCTGGTCTCAGAACATTTCATATTATTCTGTACGGTAATCCGAGACACTCTATTTAGTGTGATATATGTTATGTTTCGTGTGGTATGTATTCATTTGTGGATGTCCATCAACCATTTTGTATGATATGTTAAGAATTACAATTAAAATTATATGTTACGAATTTGCAAAACATACAATACGCTAATGTTAGGTAGAAAAGTTGCTAATTAGCTAAAATTGTCCGTGATGAGATTTGAACTCGTAACTTTTGGGTTGCTAGACGTTCACGTTATACTGGATTTACATTTACTATGTTACGTCTAGTCTATGAGACCATGCTGCCATGCCAATAATTTGATTGATCTCATATGCATTTAGATTTTATCAGTGATGTAGAGTCCAGTCTCGAGACCACATATTGAGTGTCTCGGTCTTGTCTGGGTGTCGGATACATTTGTATTCGGTTTTTACTTGGTCTCGGACAGTGAGGACCAGAGGAGTAAAAAAAACACATAATTATCAGCTTCCATTCAGTCAGCGCATAAACCTGCTTCGCCAGGCCAAATATATACACTCCTTTCTTGATACATTAATATCTTAACAGCCTTATCTATTATAGACATGTTTGCACAGTGGCAAACCTATAGGCTTTCAGTGTCTGACAGGTTCGTGATTCTGAAATGACAGCAACCGTAATACCAGTGCACTCTTGTAGGAGAGTGCACTTTTTGTAAAACACAAAAGAGCCAGTGGTGTAGTGGAGGGTATACACAGTATACCCACTTTTTTTCTGTGGGCATTGTGTATACTCACTTCTTAATCCCTACTGATGCGTATCAAAGTAGTGTAGTGGAGGTATACAACTTATCAATGATGTAGTACAATGGTGAAATCATGCACAAAGTAGCCTACACAATTGTAAAGCATTTGAAATATATTCACATGCGCGCTGCACACATAACCTAGTTTCAGCTGAATATCATCTGCAGGCAGCAAGAGTGTGCAGCTCTCAACTGGTTATCTTATGGAGCAGCTCACAGAAGAATGACATCGGTAGCCGGTAGGGTAGGAAAGACGTTTCAACGTATGATATCTACCAGTAAATGCTAACTAAGGCAACAATGGGTATGCAAACCAGGTGTTGAAAAAGTTTACTTCGGAGTGTTGGTTAGTAGGCGATTTGTGATGCACGATCGTCATCATTTCCTGTTTGCTTCAGGGGCATATACATGGCTGGGCCTGGGTGGACACAGACCCACCCACTGGGGAGCCAGTCCCTGACAGGCCCACCCAATCACATTGATGTGGTTTATGAATTTTTGTGGACTTAGACCATCAAATGTTGGTATTTTTTCTATAAAAAAAAGTGTGATTTTGAGAGTGAACATCTGAAAAATCTATAGAACTCATAAAAAACCATTGGAAGGCATAGGATGTTCCACACAGGGTGCGTTTCCTTCACTGGTTGGGCTGTTTGAGAACCTTTTGGAAAAATTTGAGTGTACTTAAGAGTACACTTATCCAGGCACCACTACACCACTGCATAGGGCCGATGGAAAGACAGCAGTAACACACAGCATGATGTTGAAGGATAAGCAGTCTATAAACTCGGACATAATAAGCCAGTAAGTCCCAGTCAGAAGAATAAACAAACAAACAAAAACACAACCATCTCGTTTGAGTGTGCCAGAGAGTAGAACAACTGATGAATTTACCAAAGCACAACACCCGCTGAGTATGACCGGTGTAAACGTAGGCAAAAAATGTATAGTTACTCTTGATAACATGTAGCCAGCCTAACCAGTTCTGCTACGGCCAGTAAAATGGTTAAAGTGAGGTGTTCTCTTATTTGTGTCTGGAAGTAGCTAGCTAGTAAGCTAGCTAATTTTAGTCAGTTATCTTGGGTGCTTGGTTGGGACAAGCATGCATTGGCAGGCAAGCTGCAGAAAGATGAGAAGGCTACAATTCCCTATCGTTTATCAGTGCAATTTTGACGGCCAACGGAAAACGTTTCAGAGGGTTTATCTAATGGTCCTTCGTAAGATTTTAGCTCATCTCTCTCTGGATAGCATTAGTTGTTGATCTTGTTGAGGGAGAGAGAGCCTACCTTTCATGGTTGTTTGATCAATAGGACAGTAAAGTTCTCAAATGTAAGAGTACTCCTGTGGTGTTTACATGTAGAAATCCATTCGGGTGTATTTTGTGTCTTTTGTCGAATGCGTTCTAATGATCTAAAATCACACTGTTGCTACTGCCTGTAAACACAGTTCAAAGTGAATGATGGCAGGCCTATGTGGCAAATGGCTTGTTTGCATAAAGGCCTACTGTAGCTCTGATTGGCTATAGCTCCTGGACAGATGTTTTTATTTGGTTTTATTTACTGCAGTGTCTATTAATTGCCAAAACGCACAGCTGCTTTTCCACTCTATATTGCTATAGAATTTTCACAAATGACTTAGTATACTTAATTTCCAAACATTCTAAGAATTTATGAAAACGTGAAAATGACCACATCTAAGTGCTCGCTTGTCAGAAAATGTTTTAAAAAGTGTCATATTCTTCCTGGGGGTGTAAATGAACAGATTTGAATAAGATTTCATATTGCTCAAATGCTGTCAGTTCCTTGTTAAATACAACATTTTACACTCAAGTTATTTTCAAAGAAATGGCAAGCGAGCTGCAATAAAAAAACACAGTTCCACTCACCAGATGAGGATCATTTGAATCTTAACTTCTTGATGAAAGTTATTCTTGAAAAGGGAGAAGTTAACAAATTAGCAAAAACATCCCATTTGACAACAACTAGCCGACAAAAAAAACTACAGTAGATAGCTAGACCATGGGAAAACTACTGCTCACTATTGTGCAGTGACCTGTTGACCTTCAAGAAGGCAGAAGTTTCCATACGTTTTGGTAAAAACGGTCCCACCCATTAAGTCAATAAGTGATTGGTTGATTCCACTGTCACTCCAAAATGTTTCCCTAATGCAGTTGAATGGCAGATGCCGTTATCTAGCTTCTGATGGACTAGCCTATGGCTGATTTAGCTAGCTATATTGATCTCCCCAGACACCAGCAAATAAAAATCCTGATTGGATATTTTTTTCTCTTCAGCATTAACCCTTTCCTTTACAACAAAAAATGAAGAGATTAAATCAGAACATCATTGAAAATCATAATAATAATTATTATTATATTAGCCCTTCTCTGAAGGCATATAAGGCCCATTGTTCCCCACTGTTAGTAATAACTTATAGAGTGGCTCTATTTTACCAGAATTGGTTTCGCCTTAGGTGGTCTATAGAAGAACACTGGATCTTATTGAATTACTGTTTCGTGGGTGAATTAGAGCAGATGGTGTTAACAAACTATTAGCCTTTCTTGTATTTTGTTTCAATCAAAGCATATATTCTACCTAGTGACGTACGCTGTTGAGTTTTGGCACATGAGAAAAAAAAGGGACTATTCAGCACACTGACTTGGTACCGGTAACCCCTGTAAATAGCCTTGTTTCTATTATTCATGCTGCTGCTCTATGGGATTATAATGATGACAGAACTACGTGAGTTTGTATTTTGAATTTCGTGGTCGTACATTGAGATTCGGGGATTCAAGTATGATTCGCAAATGTGTAATTTCATTTTGCGAGACATTACAGAGAGTGATAGCGTGTCACCCGGTTCCTGTGCCCAGTAGAGAAAAGGTTACTGTAGCACAGGTTCATGACAGATTCCCACCAGAGCCTGACACCGGTCATATAGAGTGGTGGGACCCACCTGTAGATGTATAGCACTTGAGCAAAGAAAAACAATAATTAGTCAAACAGAGGCTCAGAGAGGAGTCAGAGGTTTTTTCCAAACGTTGACATGGACATAGGGTTAATTGAAAATCTCAGAATGCAGATAACATTGACTGATAAGAGATACAGTGGTGTGCCACGCCCCTCGTATGCTGAGGTGCAAAGCCACCTTCAGTGACTCCTGAACAAAAACTTAATCAGGAAGTCAACTTCATCATACGCATCACTTATAGTCTGTATACAGAAAAGGGATGGGAGTTTAAAACTTTGTGTTGATTACAGGGAATTGAAGAAGAAGACTGCTGGATTTTCCTAAGTCCCTTTTTGTGGCCCCTAACCACACGACTGAACAGTAGTCCAGGTGTGAAAAAACAAGGGCCTGTAGGACCTGCCTTGTTGATTTATTACAAGATTCAGTTGAGGTTTAGGGTTTAGTGAATGATTTGTCCCAAATACAATGCTTTAAGTTTTATAAATATTTAGGACTAACTTATTCTTTCTCACCCATCCACTCTGAAACTAACTGCAGCTCTTTGTTAAGTGTTGCAGTCATTTCAGTCGATGTAGTAATTGACATGTACAGTATAGTGTTGAGTCATCCGCATACATAGACTTTACTTAGTAAAGATTGAAAAAAAAAGTAAGGGGCCTAGACAGCTGCCCTGGGGAATTCATGATTACCTGGATTATGATCGAGAGGCTTCCATTAAAGAACACCTCTGTGTTCTGTTAGACATGTAACTCTCCATAATATAGCAGGGGGTGTAAAGCCATAACACATACGTTTTATAAAACATGTTTAGTTTCCAAAAAGGTATCGAAATTGTCAACAAAAGTTACAACCATTGAGCTGCAATAATCACGTAGCCAGTTGTGAAGAGAAATAATCCTGCTAAAGCGTTCAATGCCATGCTTCAGAGAGGGCACAGGTCCAGATATGATGGGTCTTTCATTAGTATCTAGCAGAGAGTCAATCAGCTCTTTGAAATTCAGTTTCAACTGTTCAGAGCTGCCCTTCATAATGTCATTAAAACCCACATGGACTACAATATAATCGATGTCCATGTCCTGGCGTAGTACATTCAGGAGCAGTTTAGTAATGTAATTTACTCGAGCTCCGGAACAGTCACATTTGTCACCATGGAGCTGCCCAAAATCACGGCTGGCGAGAAGTACGAGGAAATCCATCCACTCCCACGCTTCACAGGATGGTACAGGCCTCCGACAGATGGAGAAGCCCCGTTCGATCCAGAGCAGGGACGAAGGTTGCCGACATTGACTTTAAAATCACGAACTCCGAGCAACACCTGGCAGTCGGATAATGACAAACGACAAGCCGGAGATGCATCCAACATGCGCGAACGCTGTCCAGCCACCGGCGTAGAAAAGGTCAACATTCCACTCTTCCTTTTCCCCAATTTCTTATGTAGGCTGGCTACTTGTGTATTCAAGGAAGCCACCTCAAGCCTATAATCGTCGGCAAGCAAACAATTGCCACATTGAAACTCTGAGTGATCCAGTCTGTCCCGAAACAAAGCATAGTAGATACAGCTCCTTCAGTGCTGGAACCATTCATCTACTTTTCCAGACAAAGAAGGCTCCATTGGAAAACTAATCTGGGACTAACTCCGTCAGCTTTATGGCTAAAGTTAGCAGATTAGAGGCTCTATCAAGCAGACTTTAACCTGTCAGTTAAGCTGGATTCCGGGTATAGCGGTCCTAGCTGTTAAATGCTAAATGCATCGCGGAATCCATGCAAAAATAAGTTAGGCATTTATGTTTAACAAAGATTAGTTATGTTTAAGTTAAAATAACAAACCAAGTGTTTCCAGTATACAGTGTTCAGCTGCACACTGATGAGCTGTATGGAAGGTCTTGGAACTCTCATGTAGGATCAGTTAAAGGATGCAGCTGCATGGAGAATCTTGGAACTGAAAAGGTGAAGGACTGAGCCAACAGAATGTTATCAAGAGTCATGCCAAGTCAAACAGATACTGCAAGAGTGGAACAGGCTCCATGTCTCGCCAGAGGGATTATTACAAAAGAAAACAACAAAAAGGACACAAGTTGTGGTAACAAGTCAGTACAGGACACTGTTTTCCAAGTACTTACCTTCTTAGGGAGCAGTGGTGCGCTCGCGCCCCACTCCTGACACTACCAGGTGAAATGCAAGGCGCCAAATTCAAAAACCAAAAGTTGAATGATTAAACATGCATCAATATACAAGTGTTTCATACTCATCAAAAGCTCTGCTTCTTGGCAATATCACAGCGTTGTCAGATTTCAAAAAGGCTTTACGGCAAAAGCACTAAATTTGATTGTTTGAGGGTAGCACCTTCAATATTTCCCATTACCATGAATTCATTAGCCAGCGCGGTCCATAGAAAATGCATTTCACAGGGAAAACCTGTGCCTTACCTTTTGTAGAACCTCTGCTGAGGGCTTCCCAAGTGTCCAACGAAGACAATCCATGGGTATTTGGTTAGAAAAAGTCATTTATTATATCCATAAATCTCCGTTTGGTTGGCGCCTTGTGTTCAGAAAATCCAACGTGAAGAGAACGCGTTCAACTAAACCTATAAACTTTTCCTCAACAAAACAAAAAACAATTAAAATGCATCCTTAGCTATCCTTTTATGAATAAAAGTGATAATATTTCACTTGGATGGTCACCTAAACGTTATATAAGTCAAATAAAGTGGACCGCTCAGCCAAACGTGCAACCGAAAAAGAGCTCCTCTCACCAAAACCCCTTCCTATTCAACACATTAGTTCCGATTGCTTTGATTCTTTATATATAGACTGCTGACATCCAGTGGAAGCCATAGGTACTACATTCAGTGTCCTGATATAAGGGGTTTTCAATAGGCACTCTCTCAAAGTGGGCCATAAGCCACCAGAATGACATTTCCGGATGGAATTTTCTCTGGTTTTTGCCTGCCAAATGAGTTCTGTTATACTCACAGACATTATGTTAACACTTTTGGAAACCTCAGAGTGTTTCCTATCCAATAGTACTAATGTGCATATCCTATTTTCTGAGCCTGAGTGGCAAGCATTTTACTTTGGGCACGCTAGACGCTCCAAAACCGTCACCCCAGCTGCCGCTCCTAGAGAGGTTACACACTGAAATGGCCCATTTAGGAACATAAAGAGTGTTGAATTTGGCACGAGAACGCTTTTATTGGCAGCGCATGCAACATGACATTGAACACTTTATCACTAAAGTGTGTAAGTGTATGTTTGATAAAAGATACCCAGTGTAATAACTAGGGCCCCAATGCAGCATGGATGATTACAATTGACAATGTGCATTAGGAGAAAATCAGAGGGGGCTACGAGTACATTTGATTTCTTTTAAATAACTTACAACATTTACACAAGCCTACCCCACCAGAAATAAGTCAGGGAAAACATTAGCACAAAGCTTTTTGAGGACTTTTCCTAAAAAATAATCCATCAAAAATCCATCACGATCAGGGAAGAGAGTTTGAAAATCAGTTATTCAGAGCCTTACAGAACTGTACAGGAATTGCCAGTTCCAGAACCTCTCCATATCATCCACAGGGGATTCCGGTGGAGAGATTTAACTGTACACTGTTGTCAATGTTGTTGATTATCTAAACAAGATCATTCAACTGGGGTGATTATCTAAACAAGGTCATTCAACTGTGGTGATTATCTAAACAAGGTCATTCATGCATATAATTGTACCACTGCGGAGAAGGGAACCACCCCAGCAAAGCAGCAACATGCTGAGAGCTCAGATGAGGATTCTTATCCAGTATTCATCAACAGGCCATGTAGGGATGAAGAGAACAGACAGAGTAGCACACAGCTAGTACCAGATAGTGAGAAACAGGTAGTACAGGTGCCAGCCTGTCCTCGGGGAGATGCCGGAGAGGACAGGAGTAAATATGGAAACACCTGAGGGGTCAGAGACTCAATCATCCCATGATGAAGTGGACACTGATTCATTGGGGTCACCCATGACCTTGCCCCCCCGTTCAGCCCGGCAGAGAAGGCCAAGAGACATTTTCACCTATAACCCTTTAGGGCTGCCAATCTCTTATCAGGATACAAACTAGAGGTGCTCATATTTTTTTAACCTTTACTAATCACAGTGTGATAATGTTTAGTGGGGGTTGCATCTTTGCCCACATACTGTAGATAGACTGGCCATGTCTACCTAGTTATATAGCTGTTAGTCCAGTTTTCTCAGTTGTTCTCATGACCAGCAGTTTTGTTTGTTCTGAGGCCAGTGTTTTTTTTGTGTTTCTTTTGTAGGGGGGTGTTGTAAGGGGCTTAATACAGTTGTATTCCAGCCACTAGAGGGCACTCGGATAAAGCCCATGGGAAATCATGAAGAACAGTTTGAGTGGACTGAGGTAGAGGGGAAAAAAACAGCAAATACAAAAATGCTGTAAACTGATGTAATATCGTGCTGACATGGTTTCGCATTAGAGTTTATATTATAAACTAATAGAAAGGGAAACAAATAGCTAATGGCATTTATAATCAACAAATATATACATTTTACCCTCGCATTTACAGCTGTCTGATAAAGCTAGCCAGTTGACAGCAAAGCTAGGATGAATGTCAGAGGGCAGCTAGCTAACGTAATAACGACTGTTAATGGAATGGTTAGTCTAGAGTTTGTCTGAATTGTACCATTACATTTCACATTATAAGCAAACTACTGTCATGGCTTTTCACCCCCCAAAAAATTATGAACACAGATAAAAGAGACGATTACTTTCAAGTAGGTTGTTTTTGTTTAATTTACCTCATCCTCATCCTGGGGAGCTACTTCCTGAGATTTGATTGATGGAACCATCCAGCCAATGGTTAGACAGTTGTGGTTTTGACAGCGAGAACTGATTGTTCAGGAGTAAAAGGTCCGGATCCCAGAGCGCAAATCAAATTTTCACTTGCAAATCTTTTTCTACGAACTTAAATGTTTCGCAAGCTTACGAAACTTCTGGTAACGTGAAAACTGTGACAGAAATCTAAGCACGTGCATTTTGGATTCATGGCACAATATTCATAAATGGACTTGTAATAATTCAGAAAATGTATTATACTTGCAAATCTTATTGAATTTATTAAAATGTATAGTTACAAGTTTGCGATTGTTGTTAAGTCTTTCACACATCATGATAAATTACACATTTCAGTGTGCGACCACGAAATTTAAAATAAAAACTCACATAGTTCTGTCATCATTATAATCCCATACTTTTCTTTTTCTTTTTACGAGAGTGACACATGTAGCTTGTTGTTATTGTTGGCCAATCATTAATCATCAAAGCGGCACTAGGCTACAGTCATAGAGCCTCAGTGTGGGGCAAAAGTTAGGAGACATATAATCCATGGAAGATTGAATTAAAATGATGGAATTAAAAGTTAAAGAAAAAGGATAGGCTACAACGACCAAGAGCCAATAGGTAGTCTGCTACTTTATATTCTGAATGGAGTTGTTATTGTGTGTATCTGTAGGATGAGAAAGTGCATGCTGCCTCAATTAGCCTAGCTAGCTAATTTAACTACCTTCTCCCGGTTCCATGCAGTCAAGACAGGTGCTATGCAATCATGTTAGATGATAAATAACCTAGCTATGGCAGCTATTAGTCTATCATAGCAAGAGTCTGCTTGGTTGGTTGCGGTCTCTCGTCTCTCCCTCTCTCCTCCATGTTCCTGTGTCACTCGTTCACACTCAGAGCAGCCTACACACACAGCACGACCCCTGCTAGAGCGTCATCTCTCTCTACCTCCTCTCACAGTAGCCTATGCACACAGCACGGTCCCTGCTAGAGCATCACCTCTCTCTACCTATTTTCCCTCGCGCTTTATCAGCTCTGTTTAATAAAGTAGCTTAAAAATTGACTTTTCTGCTGCTCCCTCCCTTGTATTGGAACGGGCGCTGGAGGGAAATGGTACTGGAGGGAAATGGTACTGAAGGGAATCGGTACTGGAGGGAAATGGTACTGGAGGGAATCGGTACTGGAGGGATTTGGTGCTGGAGATATGGTGCCGGAGGGCATGGTGCTGGAGAATGGCGCCGGAGGGAATGGCGCCGGAGGGATTGGCGCCGGAGAGAAGGGCGCGGGAAGGATGGCGCCGGAGGGAATGGCGCAGGATGGTATGGAGCCTGAGGGTATGATGCCGGAGGGAATGGCGCCGGAGGGCATGGTGCGGGAGCGTGGTGCGTATGGGCTCCTGACCAATTGTTCTATTTTGTTTAAATAATGTTTCTGCCAATATTTGCGATGACTGAAAATAGCTATTGGACATCAGAACAGCTATCACTAACCTCCAGTTGGAAGAGGACTACTACTTAAATGAGTAGTAGGCGGAAGACATGTTGATTATGGCGCACCAGGCCAAGATCCCCGAAACTCGAAGAAGAAGGAGACACCACTATAGAGGCCGGCGTGTGGGATACCTGACAAAACTAAACTCAGCAAAAAAAGAAACGTCCCTTTTTCAGGACCCTGTCTTTCAAAGATAATTCGTAAAAATCCAAATAACTTCACAGATCTTCATTGTAAAGGGTTTACACACTGTTTCCCATGCTTGTTCAATGAACCATAAACAATTCATGAACATGCACCTGTGGAACAGTCGTTAAGACACTAACAGTTTACAGACAGTAGGCAATTAAGGTCACAGTTATGAAAACTTAGTACACTAAAGAGGCCTTTCTACTGACTCTGAAAAACACCTAAAGAAAGATGCCCAGGGTCCCTGCTCATCTGCGTGAATGTGCCTTAGGAATGCTGCAAGGAGGCATGAGGATTGCAGATGTGACCAGGGCAATAAATTGCAATGTCCGTACTGTGAGACGCCTAAGACAGCGCTACAGGAAGACAGGACGGACAGTTGATCATCCTCACAGTGGCAGACCACGTGTAACAACACCTGCACAGGATCGGTACATCCAAACATCACACCTGCGGGACAGGTACAGGATGGCAACAACAACTGCCCGAGTTACACCAGGATCGCTCAATCCCTCCATCAGGCTCAGACTGTCCGCAATAGGCTGAGAGAGGCTGGACTGAGGGCTTGTAGGCCTGTTGTAAGGCAGGTCCTCACCAGACATCACCGGCAACAACGTCACCTATGTGCACAAACCCACCGTCGCTGGACCAGACAGGACTTGCAAAAAGTGCTCTTCACTGATGAGTCGCGGTTTTGTCTCACCAGGGGGGATGGTCGGATTTGCGTTTATCGTCGAAGGTATGAGCGCCCGGATCTCAATCCCATTGAGCACGTCTGGAACCTGTTGGATAGGAGGGTGAGGGCTAGGGCCATTCCCCCCATAAATGTCCGGGAACTTGCAGGTGGAAGAGTGGGGTAACAACTCACAGTAAGAATTGGCAAATCTGGTGCAGTCCATGAAGAGGAGATGAACTGCAGTACTTAATGTAGCTGGTGGCCACACCAGATACTGACTGTTACTTTTGATTTTGACCCCCCCTTTGTTCAGGGACACATTATTCAATTTCTGTTAGTCACATGTTTGTGGAACCTGTTCAGTTTATGTCTCAGTTGTAGAATCTTGTTATTTTCATACAAATATTTACACATGTTAAGTTTGCTGAAAATAAACGCAGTTGACAGTGAGAGGACGTTTCTTTTTTTGCTGAGTTTAGATTGGAGAATGGATAAATCGCCTCGACCCTCCGTTCTATTGGAGAACTAGAGAATAAACTGGATGAGCTCCATTCGAGACTTATCTTATCAACGTGATATGAAGAACTGTAATATCCGATGTAATATCCTATGTTTCTCAGAGTCGTGGCTGAACAAGGACATAGTAAATAGAAATCTACAGTAGCTGTTTTTTCTATACATTGGCAGTAAAGAATGGCAGTGTCGGGGAAGCTTAGAGGGGGTGTGTGTGTCTCTTTGTTAAATAACAGCTGGTGCGCAATCTCTAATGTTAACTTCTTAGGGAGCGGTGGGGCGCTAGTCATATATCATTAAACATGCATCAATATACAAGTGTTTCATAGTCATCAAAAGCTCTGCTTCTTGGCAATATCACAGCGTTGTCAGATTTCAAAAAGGCTTTACGGCGAAAGCACCACATTTGATTGTTTGAGGGTAGCACCTAACATATTTTTCCCATTACCATGAATTCATAAGCCATCACGGTTCACAGAAAACACATTTCACAGCGAAAACAAATCAATTACCTTTTGAAGAACTTCTGCTGAGGGCTTCCCAAGTGTCCAACGAAGACAATCCATGGTTCTTTTGTTAGAAAAAGTAATGTATTATATCCATAAATCTCAGTTTGGTTGGCGCGTTATAATGAGAAAATAGAGCCTCCAATCGTCCATTGAAACATGAAGAGAACTCGTTCAACTTATACTTGTCCAAGAACAATCAAACATAATTTTAAATGTATCCTTAGGAACACTTTTATGTATAAATAGTATAATATTTCAACCGGAATATAAACTGGGCGATAAGAAAGGAAAAAAAC
The DNA here is from genome assembly GCA_003317085.1 of Hucho hucho. NCBI lineage: Eukaryota > Metazoa > Chordata > Actinopteri > Salmoniformes > Salmonidae > Hucho > Hucho hucho. The sequence continues at coordinate 238,441 of QNTS01002345.1, read as the reverse complement.
AAAGAACGCGCCAGCCGGGAGCA